>PVJH01007802.1:0-90012 GCA_004026705.1 Nesogale talazaci
CATCTGACAAGTCTGCTTGATAGATGAAAGACTGCATGGAACAAAGGCATGTGAGCTTAACTGTCCCAGCCAACACTGCAGAGAAGAGAGAGTTCAGCCAACATCAACAAAGCTATTTAAATAACCAATTACTGACATGACTGAACTCCACGGACAGCAGAACCTATAGCCACTACAGTCAAACCAATGCAAACCCACTATCATGAGTTCATTCTGACTCACAGAAACTCTATGCAGGACTTCAGAGACTGAAGATCTTTTCAGGAAGAAGACAGACTCCCCTTTCTCCTATAGCCAACACAATGATTTTTGAGAAATTAAAAATGAGAATTGTCTTAAAGCACTAACTTTAACAGTGACTTGTTACATGATGCTATCTAACAGACCCAACTATGGTTCCCAATCCAGTTGAGCACTCTGACACACTCACAGTAAAGCCCCTTACCTGAGTGTGAGCTGGTTCCTTAGCACCTGGCATTGTATCTGGCTCTCCAAACTTCTCAAATATGATCACTAAGTAAATAGCATTCCTCGACTGCTATCAGTGTACATTTACATTATTTTTTATTTGAAATCAGATTTAACTTGATTTTGGCTTGTTGCTTTTGTTTTTAATCAGCAGCCTTCTTTTAGGACTCTGTCTATTTTCTGTATTGCTAATATATCCTCCTCTTGGCTGTTGTCTCACTTTCACTTCGATAAATATGAATAATAAATTTGAAATGATAATATACTATTTAAATATTACAACAGGGGAATTTTAAAACTAGAGGGCCCACACAAAGAGATGGAGGAAATAATCCAAAATGAGTATGAATAATGGATTTTCCATGATCTTATGAATACTTAGGGATGTTATGGAATAACATAAATCTTTATCTTTTGGGGGCTGAGCCCCGGTGGCGTAGTGGTTGAGTGTGGGACTGTGGTCCACAGGCTTGGCGGTTCAAATCCAGGAGCAAGGCTGAGTAGCTCCCACGACCACCAGAGGGCAGTGATGCTCCCCAAAATAGAATTAATAAATCCTTATCTTTTTATTTATGTGATTTAAAATATTTGTTACCTTTCTATATTTTATTTATTAAAATTTCTTTCAATTTTCTTTGAAATCACTCAGAAGTCCAACTATTACAGTCATTGTAAATTTTTTAACTTGGAATCTTGGTTCGTCTGCTTAGTAGAATTGTAATGATCACTCTGTTTTCCCCATCTTCTACCTTCACAATCTTCAGTAAATTGATCTACTTTTAAAATACTTGCCATCGCTACTAATATAAAAATTTGTATAAACATTGCTTTCCAAATCGTATTTTACTGGATAAAATATATGTAGCAAACAACAGCAACAACCCAAGATTGCCATTTAAACTATTTTTAAGTGGGCAATTTAGTGATACTAATTACAATCACCATCTTGTGCTACCATTATCACAAACCACTTCGAAACATTTTACACCAACTCCAACATAAACTCAGGCCTCCTTAAACAATGATACCCATTTCCTCCCCACCTTCACCCTCACCCCAAGTCCCAAGAATAGCAGGAATCTTTTCTCTGAAGGCATTTGCCAATTCTAGGTATTTCATTTAAGTGTGTGACTTATTTCCCTCAAAATAATGTATTCATGATTTAGCCATGTCATAGGCATTGCTTTTGTAAGCACGAAGTCTCTATTAACAGAGTATGGTATAAAGAAGGTATATTTTGAACTGGATAGATGTGTGTGTGTGTGCATGCGCGCACATGCTATTGCACTTTGGGATAAAATCCGTCATGATCCAGTAATTAGCTTAACGCTATAGACAGACCTCTGAAGCGGTGAGTGCAGTGTCAGCCTCAGAGGTTGTTGCACTCTACAGAAATGCTGTGGCTGCTCTTCACTTGACCTGGTTGAGAGCTGGCTGCTCTTTTTCCCTATCTATAGTGACCTGAGAAATTCAAACCTGAAAGGTCAGAATGAAAAGGAAGCAGCCTATGATGTTCTCATACTTAGCAGAGGTGGTAGCAGTCATTTAGTAAGATTTAGCACTTGATGATGTTCCTTGTCTTCTAAGCTGTAGGAGCATTTCCATCGTGGTCTGATTGTTGATGCGAAGATACTCTGGAAAACTTGCTCTTGTTGCGTTCTTTCTCTGCCTCATTAACTCATTCATTTTAATTATTTTATCACCACATTTTAATATCAAATGTTCAATATCAAAATATCAAATGTTTCATTTTTAAATCAAGCAGTAAACAAAGGGATAGGAGAGTTTATCATCACACAACCTGTCCTCACATTTCAGTGCTTACAATGGTTCCATTTCATTATTTGGGGACAAACATACCCTGAATTCTCTCCATCTATTAATTGTACTGTGGTCCCATTCATCCCTGCAGCTAACATGTATTTATTGAGTGACTTCAATGTTCTAAAAGTATCCTGGAAATGCAATGGGTTAGGCATTGAGGCTACTAACCTTGAGGTTGGTTGTTCAAACCACCAAGGAGCTTCATGGGAGCAAGATAAGGTTGTCTGCTCCATTAAGGAGTTACAGTCTCTGTAACCCCACATAGGGTCCCTGTGAGTCACAACGGACTATGAGTGTTTTTGAATTTCCATGTTAAAGAAGTTACGGAAGGTGCTTAATAACGGAATGACTACTAAGCAAAAGCTGGCAGATGGAACTGACACAGAGACATATTCGTCCATGGGCTACTCTTCCTCCCTAAAGTTACAGCCATGAGAACTTTATGGATTACAGTTCTACTCTGAAAAACATAGGATTTCCATGAGTCACACTCAGTGACAACTGTCTATTATTGCTTGATTTTTTTTCATGGTTTCAATGTTCAAGATCAAGAGATGGGGTATGAGAAAAAGAAAGAGAACCCTTGATCCCCCTTTAGGAAATAGTGATTTCTTTCTCTAGGAAAGATGGCTTTTGAGAAAGCTCTGTAAAAGAAAGCTAACACTGTACAATTAAAGAAGAAGAAAACTTGAATAATAGGTCTGGAGACTAGAGAGAAACACAAGAAGGAAAAATATAGTAGGAAGATTAACCATGGCTTACCTCCAGCAAATTGTTGTTATTTATTTATGTTTTATACATTTTCACTAGATTTAGTATATTTGCAATTAAAATTGATTGCATTAAACTAGGAATGTGAGGAGGCTTTGGAAGTTCACATATACTGAGTAGGGGGTAGACACTTTAACAGGGGTGATGAAGATCAATATCCTAGGCATTAGTGAACTGACATGGTTTGATATTTGCCATTTTGAAACAGAAACTCATATTATTTACTATGCTGGGAGTAACACGAGGGGAAAGGTGTGGCATTCATTGTCAGAAAGGATCTTGCTAAGTCCATAACAAAGTAAAATGCTCTCTGTCATCAAATAATATCTAGCTACTCTCAAGGAAATCCAATGAATACAACCACTATTCAACTTTATGCAGCAACTACAAAAACTAGTGAGGAAGAAATTGAATAATGCTACCAAAGACTTAAGTTGGAAATAGATCAAACATCCATACAATATGCATTGACAGTTATTGATAATTTGAATTCAAAAGTTAGAAACAAAGAGAAAGGAATAGTAGTTGGAAAATATGGATGTGGTGACAGAAATGGAGCTGGAGATGACATGATAGACTTTTTCAAAACCAATTACTTGTTGATAGCAAATACCTTTTCTCAATAACACGAATGATGACTATACACATGGACTTCTGCGGATGGAATACACAAGAATCAAATTACCTACATCTGTGGGAAGACAAGATGAAGAAGCTCAATATCAGCAGTTAAGACTAGACCAGGGGCCAATTGTTAAACAGATCATCAATTGCTTATATGTAAATTCAAGATAAAGCTGAAGAAATGCAAAACCTAGCTAAACCACAACCTTGAGTCTACACCACCTGATTTTGGTGAAGAGCTATGATGTATTGAACACTAATTACAGAAGAAATGTAGGAGGATATCAAGACTATCACTCATGAAGAAAGCAAAAGATCACTAACCAGACAGGACAGAAAGAAAAGATCAATGTGAATGTCAGAAAAGATTCTGAAACATGCTATTAATCAGAGAATAGCTAAAGCAAATGAAAAAAAAAGAATGAAGACAAAGAACTGAATAGAAATTTTCAAAGAGCTGCTCCAGAAGACAAGGTCAAATATTGGATCAAAATGTGCAAGGGCCTAGACTAAGAAAACACAAAGGAAAGAACACACTCAGCATATCTTACACTGAAAGAATTCAAAAAGACATTAAAACCTCAGATTCCAATTGGAAAAGATTCTAGAGGCAAGATATTGAATTATATAGGAAGCATGAAGAGAAGATGGAAAGAACATAGTCAATGGACAGAAAGAACTAGTTGACCGCCCACCATTTTAGGAGTTAGCATATGAACAAGAACCCATGGTGCTGAAGGAAGACGCTCAAACTGCACTGAATACATTAGTCAAAAACAAGACTCCAAGAATTAACAGAATACCCATCTAAAATTTTCAGAAAGCTGCAGAAGCACTGGAAACATCCACTCATTTATGCCAGGAAGTTTGGAAGACAGCTATTTGACCAACTGATGGGACACTGTCCATGTTTGTACCCAATCCAAAGAAAGGTGATGCAGCAGAATGCTCAAACTATAGATTCTATAGTACAGAATGATATCGTTAATATTGTACACACATAAAATTTTTCTTATGATGTTTAAACAATGGCTGTAGCAGTCCATTGATAGGGAACTGTCAGAGGTTCAAGCTAGATTCAAAAGAGTATGTAGAATAAGGGATATCATTGGTGATGTAAAATGGATCTTGGCTCAGAACAGAGCATGCCAGAAAGATGTTTATGCTCAATTGACTATGCAAAGGCATTCGAGTGTGTGAACCGTGATAAATGGTTGGTTACCCTGAGAGAAATGGGACTTCCAGAAGATTTCATTATCGTTACTCAGAACTTATATATGAATCAAGAGACAGTTGTGCAAACAGAATAAGGGACAGCTGCATGGTTTAAAGTCAGGAAAGGTGTGAAACCAGGTTGTATCCTCTCACCATACTTGTTCAATCTATATGCTGAGTGAACCATCAGAGAAGCTGACTATATGAAGAAGAATGTGGAATCAGTATTAGAGGTACATTTATTAGCAACTTGTGGTATGCAGATAACAAACCCTGCTTGTGAAAGTGAGGAGGACTTGAAGCAATTGCTGATGAAGATCAATAATTGTAGCCTTCAGTATGGATTATAACTCACTGTAAGGAAGATTGAAATTCTCACTACTGAACCAATAGGCAACATCATGATAAATGGGGAAAGACTGAAGTTACTTTGAAGACTGAGATGTGCCTAACTCAAGGCATGGCTTTCTCCATTGCATCGTATGCATGTGAAAGCTGGACATTGACGATGGAAGACCACAGGAAAAAGGGTACATTTGAATTGTGGTGCTGATGAAGAATAGCGAACGCACCCAGAATGGCTAAAAGAACAAACCATTTTGTTTTGAAAGAAGTGAGGCGAGAGTGCTCCTTAAAGGAAAGAATGGAAAGACGTTGTCTTACACACTTAGGATATATTACCAGGAGAGGCCAGTCTCTGGAAAAGGACATTGTTTTGATAAAGTGGAGGGTGGGGGAAAAAAAGGACAGTCCTTGACAAGATGTAGTGACACAGCAATTGCATCCATGGGCTCAGGCACAGGAAAATTATGAGGCTGGCACAGGACCGTGCAGTGCTTCCTTCTGCTGTGCACAGTCACCATGGGTCAGCGCTGACTTGCTGCCAACCAAGAAGAACAAGGAGATAGCGATACATGAGATACAGAGTCCTCTGACTTCATGGAACTTAAATGTACAAAGAAGAGATGACAGGGAAAAATAAAGAAGTAGACACAATGGCATACAGTGATTAAAAACTGTAAAGACAAAAGAAATGATATAATGATAAAAAGAAATGATATATAAAATATATATTTATCTATAATCAAAATGCTATCTTGGAGGTTTTAAACTTTATGTACAGTATGCACCTTCTCCCCTCACCATTTGTGAGATGAAAGAAGTGACTTTCTGCTCATCTGTGCACAGGTTTGGGGTGCTAGGCTAAAAAAAAAAGTTAGTCTGTTTATGTAGGTATCCTTGCTTTCAGTAATTCTAAAGCATAAAAATTCAGATTTTGAAAAGCCATCATTTAAAGGGTGATACTTTTTCCCTTATCTAATTAACTAATTTTGCAATGAATTTAAAATTTACTAAAAGCTAACTTTGGGGCTTCTTATACAAAGCCAGAATTCCCCTAGTGCATTTAAAGCATATTATTATTCAGCCCTCACATATTTAAAAACCTGCCATTACAATTTACTCTTTAAAAACATTTACTATATGAAGTTGCATGTACATTTTGATTGTGATGACATGTTCTACAGAGTTTTAAAAAGACATATTAACCCCTGCCTTACATGATGGTTAGTGTAATGGCAACTGAGCAGAGAAACAGGAGACTAAGAAAGGAGAGGGAGAAGGGGTTGGGTGAGAGGCTTTAAGTGGGGATCAACAAATGAGATATTCTGGGGCCATTTCTTCACACTGATGAGGATCTGGGATGCAAGATTGATCTGATGGAAGAGAATTATTTCCCAGGGGTATGATGTCTGCTCTTCTGTTATCTGCTACCACATCCATATTAATATCAGCTTCTGATAGTCTCAATGACTACACTCACTCCAGGCACTTCACACAGAGAAACAAGGATGCAATACATTATTATCGTCATAACATTCTTAATGCTAGAAAATTAGTACATGCTCACCAAATAATCATAGAAGACTGTAATATTAAGATTGTGAAAGGTTTATTAACAACCTGGGTTATGCAGATGATACAACCTTGCTGAAGGAGAACTTGAAGCACTTGCTGATGAAATCAAAGCTTGCAGCTTTCTGAACAGATTTACAATTGAATGTAAAGAAGACCCAGAACTGCACAATTGAATTTATAAGTAACATCGTGAGAAATGGGGAAAATAAGTTGAAGTTGTCAAAGATTTTCTTGGGTTCAACAAGCAATGTTCATGGCAGCAGCAGTCAAGAGATCAAAAGACAAATTGCATTAGGTAAATTTGCTGCACAGACCTCTTTAAAGTATTGAAGAGCAAGGATGTGATTTTGAGGAATAAGTTACACTTAATCCAAGCCAGTGTATTTTCAATTGCCTTTCCCATGCAAGGAAAGTTAGACATCAAATAAAGAAGAAGAAGAATCAATGCATTTGAATCATAGTGCTGAAGAAGAATATTGAATGTACTATGGCCTGCTGACAGGACAAACCAATCTGTCTTGAAAGAAATTCAGCCAGAGCTCTCCTTAGAGGCAAGGATGGTGGGATTTAGTTTTTTATTTGGGACATGTTGTCAGGAGAGAAGAGTTCTTAGGGAAGCGCATCATGTTCAGAGTATTCTTGGTGTTGGAGTTTGGTGGGGGTTTTAAGCGTGTCTGGCTACTGTTCAGAAAAATGACTGTAGAGACATTTTCTCATTTCTGCATGTTGTAGGTTCTGTAAAGTCCTTCAGCACTCAGAGATAGCCTCTGTCATCAGACATGGGCCTGGAGAAAGGAGATGCTTTCCCCCTTTGTAAATAAGTACACTGCCTTCTGAATTGTTTCACCATTACAGTGGTTTCCAATTGTTCTCACTTACATCTCTCTATTAGATTTGATGGGAAGTTCTACAGCTTTCCAACAATTTTTGAATGTCACCTAAATATGTAAAGCAAATAAAGAGATGCTTTGAGAAACTGAGGTCACGCTGTTGTTGTAGAGCTAAGAGAACAGTTGAAAATCACTGAGGAAAAGTATGTGATCAGAACACAAAAAGATTCCAAGTAGGATGTGGTTTTGAAGTAGAATCTTCAGAAATTGGTAAGTAGGTGTCCATCATTCTCTCCAGTTTGGAAATACAATGTCTACAGCCCTACAATGACATCTTCTGTTTTACTGGAGACTAAATCATTATGTCAGTCATTAGCTTATTCATCAATATCACAGCCCTACTCTGTATAGTATTTTAAGAATGAGAGAAGTACTCAGCGAGAATTTTCAAAAATGTTTCTGCCTTCACCTAAGTTTTCTCTTTTATTAATAAAACCTGACCTTTTCCACAGAAAAGGGCAATATTCATTGCAGCAGCCTCAAAGAAAAGATGCATCTGTTCACCCTCAGTTTTTTTCAACATATATGAGAAGTATATACTAAAAATGCAAACTACATTGTCTATAATTGCCTCTCATAGAGATTACTGAGTATTGTCATCCATAATACACAAGAGTTGGTCCCTTTATTGATATTTCCATTTTTTCATAACTTCCTTTCTCAAACAGAGAAAATTAGAGTTTGGCAAAGTGAAATTTATCAAAGCCTTCTGGAGGCTGCTTCTTGATCTTTGAGCCATTGGTTTACTGAGCAGAAACTACATTACCGCAAAAGGAAAGGCCTTCGTCGGCATGCTTAATGTAAGCAATCATATTTCGTATGTTCAAATCTCTCCTTTGCTCTCACATGACCTTTATTTGACAGTTGGACAGTTACCCATATTCCCATTCCACTTAGCTTCATTAATATGGTTTGTTAATGTTGTGTGTTTATTTGACATTTGGGCAGTTATCCATATTTCCATTCCATTTACTTTCATTAATTTGGCTTGTTAATTTGTGTGTTGTTGAGTCCATTGTGACAACAACCCTAAAGGTGAAAATAGAACTGCCTCCTAGGATTTTTCCAGGTTATAGTCTTTATAAACTCTGGTCATGTAGGTATTACCTGTTGGATTGCTAACCACAACGTTAGCAGTTCAAAAACCGTCAGCTTCTCCATGGTAAAAAGATGGAATTTCCTACAACAGTGACAAGTTAGTTTTGGAAACTCACAGGGGCAGAGTTCTACATGCCAGTTCATTGTGTTCACTGTCTACCTGTTTCTCCAGGTAGACCAGAGAAACATATCCATAGAAATTCATGTGTGTATAAGAAAGAGGTTTATATACAAGAGCAATTGAACATTGAGAAAACACCCCAGCCCAGTTCAGTCCAAGGTCATGAGTCCGATATTAGCCCATATGTTTGATACCAATCAATAAGTCCTCTTCAGATTCACAAAGCATATGCAATGACACTAGGACATTCATAGGTCAGTGGGAGCAGAGTCTTGTCTATCAGTGACAATAGAAGCATCTCAGCGCTGACAGGGGTCTACCCATGGGTCCTCCAATTTCCAGAGTCTATCAGCATGCTGCCACATCTCTTGTTAACTACAATGTCTCCCAGGGAGTGAGTTGTGAGTCTCCCACCTCCAAAGGGGAAATACCACCGGATTTCCCAGAATTCTCAGAGAAGGTCATGTCCACACAGAGGTCTCATGGGCTATCTCCAGAGTGACAGGCTAGACTCCAACCCTACACTCTTCATCCTCAAAGTCACCAGATTAGGTGACTGCCACAGTTGTTATGAGTCAGTATCAGCTCAGTGACAGTATTTGGTTTTGATTTAATCTTTTTGTAGACTGTTTACCATATCTTTCCCTCACTTTGCAGCTAGTGGCTTCTAATCACTGGCCTGTGGGTTCACAGGTAAGCGCATAACCATGGCACCAACAGGACACATCAGTTCATTAATAAGTTTGTGTTCATTGTTTGCATGTGTCATTAAAGCTATTTTAATAAACATTTTTGTGGATGCTTCTATTTTAAGAGGAGTCTTGTTTTTATTTGAACCTTTAGAAAATATAAGAAATTAAGAGAAAAACATTAACATCTCTTGACTATCTCACTCGTAATGACAGGTAGATTTAAGAGTACATATGCTCAGTGGGTGCGCGTGCATGGGCACACATATGTGTTTGTGTGCATGTGTGTACATGTGTGCGCGCACACATGTGTTGGATTTTGTTTTGCTTTGTTTTGCTTTCAAAACAAAATTGAGCTCCTGATTTAATACTTCATTACCACTGAATTATTTGGAAAAGTGAAGGGTTGCTATTTTTTGTAAGCCAGTACATTGTTTTTCCTCTTGAATTTTAAAATGTGACTTTTGCTGAGGGGAATTTCATTTTCACTCATCTGAAATTACAAACAGATCTCTTCCGTGCCTGAGTTAAGCATGAAATTAAGGTAATTAAAGATGAGTAAAGCCAAATTTCCCTGAGCAAAATCAAAGTAAAGAAAAATAGACTGTCGTGACGGAAGGAAGCAACATTAGTCATATACCCACTGGGGGTTGTGTTTTTGTTTTTATCCCACCTACCCTGTTTTCTTTCTCATGGTGGAATTAGCTGAGCATTTGGAACAATCAGGCCTTAAAAAGTTGAAATCAGTAGGACCAAAGGAATTTGATTCTATAATGCTTCCTCTTCTCTCTCCTTTTAATGGTAATTGTGTGTCTTCAAAGTGTCTTCAAAACACAAGTGTGCTAGGCACAGGGAAGCAGCTGTCAATGTATGGATTTTAGGCCCTGGTAGTAGAGTGGGTGAAGAGCTGATATGCAAAGTGCAAGGTCAACAGTCTGAAACTATCAGCAGCTCCACGGGAGGAAGATGAAAAGCCCTACATGTGGGAAGAGTCGTCTTGGAAACTCATGAGAGCGTGCGACCATGTACTACAGGGTGCCTGTGGGTAGACATCGACTGCATGGCCGGAAGTCTGAATCTGAACCTACTGGACAGGCCTCTGTGGGTGGTGCGAGTGGTTAATGTGCTCAGCCACTAACCGAAAGGTTAGTCCGCCTCTGGGCACTTTCTCCAAATGGCCATAGCCACTAAGTCTCTATGAAGCTTGCATCTACTGATACATATGGTATCTTCATGAGCTTAACTGACTGGACAGTACCTGATGTAACCCACTGTAATGACCTCACTCAGAGACCACCAGGAATACACCTACAGTGAACCAACTTGGGTGAATTCCTTATTGCCGTGAGGGAGAACCAACACCATGGGGAACCAGAGTGCTTCCATCAAAAGGAATTAAAAATCTTTTAGGAATAGACTTTCATGTGTAATTTAGAAGCATCACAAAGGAATTGGAGTTTGCTTTAGGTTGAACCTTGTGAGGAAAAGAGGCAATTCTATGAGTGGGTACTTTGTGGGTGCCTCAGTGACCACGTTTTTGGGTGTTTTTTTTTTTTTTGGTCTATGCTTCAAAAAAAGTTATAAAATGGTCTCTTATTTTTCATTTTGTTATGATCTCAGAATTACCTTGTCTGAGTTTGGAGATTTTTTTTAAGAGAAGAATAAAAACACCTGGCTGTCAGATCCATATTGACATCTAGGAGTTTGAAACCAGTATCTCTCTACAGAAAGATGAGCTTTTCTGCTCCGATGCAGATGTACAGCCTCCAAAACTCACAGGAGCGTGACACTCTGTCCTACAACATCCCCATGAGTCACTACGGACTTGAAGGCAGCGAGCTGAGGGTGTTTAACATGGAAACTTCAGCTCAGTTCTGATGTCACCCGCCCCCTTCCCCTGCTGCCCCTTCTTTACAGACATAGACCTTGGACTCAGTCAATTCCTCCAACCTGATTTCCTTCAGGCTGCTCACTTTCCACTCTATGCTCTGCTGCCTCTGCTTCTTTTAGGGTTATTACACCAAATCCCACCAAGTGGGTAATTTTGAAGGATCATTCTCACCACTTTGGAGTCTGGATTCAGGGCTTTGGTTGGACTATGTTAGCTTTCTTTCAGCTTAAGAAGATGCTACTGCTTCTTCTCGGGTTTAGGTAGCCCCGATATTCCTAGGCACTCCTTGACTTGTGGAATATCGCTCACATGCTTTTTTTTAGCTTGCATGTGACTCTAGTTTGACATCTTTCCATTTTCTGAGAAGTCATGTCTGAAGAGATTAGGATTAGAACCCACAGGATGTCAGTGCTATTATGTTAATTTCTCTGATAATATCAGCAAATAAAACCTCTATTCCAACCCCCCCCCCAAATCACGGTCACTGGTACCAGAATGTGTTAGTCCAGGTAGACTAGAGGAACAAATTTCATAGACACACATATGGATATAAGGAAAAGGTTTATATACAAAAGGAATGGAACACTGAGAATGTATCCCAGCCCAGTCCAGTTCAAAGTCATAAGTCTGATATTAACCCATATGGCCGATACCAGTCTATAAAGTCTCCTTCCAACTCACGAAGTCACAGACCAGTGGGTGCAGAGACAGGGGTCTCCCCATGGCTCCTCACTTTCAGGGCTCAGGGTCCATCAAAACAGCATTCTATGGTGGCAGAAGCAACTCATTGCTGGCAGAGTTCCCTACCAAGCCTCTCCAGCTTCAGAGGTCTGACTCTATCAGGGCAAAGCCATGTGGCTTCTGCTCCGGCTCCTTCAGCTTCTCGGATGCTGCCATCTTGTCTTGTCCGTGATTCATCGTCTCTCAGACTAACTCCCAACAACTGGGGAAGATAGCTTCTCATCTTCATGAGGGAAATATCGCAAGATTTCCCAGAAGTCTCAGGAGAAAGACATGCCTACATAGAGGCCTCATTGGCTACTCAATGGTTATCTCCAGATTAATAGGCTAGACTCCACCCCTACATTTCAATCATAAAATTAACATAAGCACATGACTGTCACACAGAGTTTGGACTTCATCCAGTCTTTGAGGATGACACAATTCAGTCCATATCATGCCTGTCCCATCATGCAGAAATGACTTGATTGCAGTGAGTTCAGGATTAGACCTGTGAGAAAGAGGAATCGGTACCCTTCCACTATGCTCAGATTAGGTGAATGGAAAATTGTGCAGCAAACATATTGCATTTTTTTAGACCATAAGAAGCCCTTTTACTTCCACAGAAGAAATAGAAAAATGAAGGTGTGTCTTCTGATCTGAAGGTGTGCTACCCCAGAACATTTATTGTATTGGTACTACTTGGTTCAGAATATTTTCTTCTTGTTTTCCTGCTCTATAAACTGGGTGTGTCTTATGGTCAGGTGCATCTTACAGTCCGAAAAAATATAGTACTTTATCGGAACTTGGGGGTTCCATAGATAGCTAGGGTTTGTGTCAAGCTGGCTGGGTGAGGCTTCTCACGGTTGGACAGTTAATACCTCATGACACTCCAGTATGTAATGAACTTCATAATTGAATCTGCTGTCAGAACCTACTGGAGCCTAGAAATGTCGTGGTAATGTGTTGGACAACAATCTGCCTAGTTGGCTGTTCGAAACCACCAGCCCCTCCTTGGGAGAAAGACAGGACTTTCTACTCCAGTAAACAGTCTCGGAAATCCCCCAGGGGTTGCTTTGAGCTGGAATCTACTACGTAATAGTAAGTTTGGTTTGGTGAATAGTCACTTGTAAGAAGATTTAGATGGAATGCAATCCCCTTTCTCAGGTCACATCCCTGATGCAATGGGAAAGATGTTTGCTTGGCAGTGTGACTCACTTCCCAGATCAGGTCACAGTGGAAAAACTTGCTTACTTGTTGTTGAGTCTGGATCTGGCATCTGCCTCATCAACCTCCAGTTCTTTCGACTTGTCACTTGCTGACCCTCGGCGCTGTCAGCCACTAGCCAACTCATCAGCTGACCTGGATTCATCTGTCTCCCCCCATCATCAGTCTGACCTGCTGATCTCGGCTTCTCTGACTCTGCAGTCATCAGTTTTTGGTCTTCCTGCTAGTCTCGGCTCATGAACTCCCACAGCTATGCAATAGGGAGTGGCCTCCGCTTAGCATCTGACACGTGGACTGTCAATCAGCCAGAACATGCCCACTTCTACAATTCTGGAAGCCATTTTCTTGGAGTAAATGTCTTCCTGGTATATACATATGGAAGCACCACTGGGTTTCCTTCTCCTGAGAACCCAGCCAAACACAACAGTTCCTCATTCTTTGTAATTTCATACAGCTGAACAACCTCCAATCATCATTTATCCTACTGCTTCACTACAATATATTTCCTTCCATCTCCTTAGGCTTTCATGAGTAGTATTCGTCACCTGGTCTCTCTACTGTCACCCTTGACCCTTCACAACATCCTCCTCACATTGCTTCCACAGTGTTCTTTTGAATAAAGAAACCTGTGAGTGTCACTCTCATTTTTTTACTGTTCATGGCATTCAAAGTACATATTTACCTCGGTATGAAGCTTGCCATGACTTGGTCTTAAGTACCTCCTTAGCCTGTACTCATCACCTTCTTTTTTCAAGAACACTGCAGTTCTACTTACTACTCACATCCTATAAAGACATATCCTATCAAGTTTTAGCATTTGAAAAAAACATTTTAGCCTTTGCCCATTCCCTACACCTGGAACCCATTCCATTTCCTTCCTTCAATCTCAGGTCAATATTTAATCTTCTTAAACCTAAATCTAGCTTCACCTTATATAAAAAAAAATCCCTCAAAAACCCAGTCCCAAGGAAACTTGATGTGTGTTTCCACAGATTTCATAAAGTCCTTCATAACATTCATCTATTACAGTGATTACTCAGTGTTTACTTGTTACAAAAATACTGTGCATGATCATATAATGTGTCATTCACTCTGAAATCCCAGAGTAGAGAGTGGATGCTCCACCAAACATCTACTGAATATATGAATATAATAATCAATGAATTAAATATTACATACAAATAAATGTTAGATGCAAACAAATACTGATAGACTACATCTCCCTAAGAAATACAGGTACCAAAAATAATTGGTCAACATTCAACCATTTCAAGAGATCGCATATGGTCAAGAACCCATTGTGTTGAATGAAGAAATCCAACATGCACTGAAGTCATTAGCAAAAAGCATAACTCCAGTAATGAACAGAAACCAATTGAAATGTTTGGATAGTCTGATGGAGTGCTGGAAGCACTATCTAGTCTATAGCAAGAAATTAGGGAAACAGCTACCTGGCAAACCAATGGGAATCAATTCATATTTGTGCCTGTTCCAAATAAAGGTAGAGGGAAAATATGAAAAATATTAAATGATATCATTCATATCATTCATGCAAATAAAATTTTGCAGTACGTAATTTTAAAAGGGGTGCAAGAATACATGCACAGGGGGCTGCCAGAAAGTCAAGCTAAATTTAGTCAAGGATACGGCATAGTGACATTCCTACTGAAATCAGATGGAAGTTAGTTGAAAGCAGGGGATACAAAAACTATATTTACTGTGCATTATTGACTATGCAAGCATTCACTGTGTGAATCACATCAACTATAGATAATATTTGTAGGAATGAAAATCCCCAAACACTTAATTACATATAGAGGGGACCTTTATATAAATCAAGACGCAGTTGGTCTAACAGAGCAAAGAGATATTGCGTGGATTAAAATCAGGAAAGTTAAAGTGTCAGGATTGTATCCTTTCTCCAAACTTATTCGAGGTATAGGTTGAATTGTCTGAAGAACTTGGCATCCAGATTTGAAGCAGACTCCTAACAACCTGTGATATGCAGATGACACAACCTGCTTACTAACCCTGAGGAGGACTTGAAGCACTTGCTGATGAAGATCAAAGACTTCAGCCTTCAGTATGGATTACAACTCAATGTAAGGAGAACAAATTGGGCGATTACCTGGAGCAAACATTGAATTTGTCAAGGAATTCATTTTACTTGGGTCCACAATCAATACTCATGAGAGTAGCCACCCGGAAATCAAAGGACGTCTTTCATTGACCAAATTTGCTACACCACCACTGGAAGCATTAGAGAGCAAAGATGTCATCATGAAAGGTAAAGCAGCCCGTACTCAAATCACAAGATTTTCGGTCAGCTAATTTGCATGTGCAGACTGAAAAGTTGATAAGACTGAAAAAGGATTGATGGATTTGAATCATTGTGCTGATGAAGAATACTGAATACACCATGGACTGCTAGAAAAACAAAACAAACCCTCACTGCCCTACAGAACAGACTAGAACTGCCCCTATGCGTTTCTGAGACTGTCACGATGGAAGTGGGAAGGCCTGTCTCTGTCCCAAGGAGGGGCTGGTGGTTTCAAACTGCTGACCTTTGGGAATGTAGTCCAATGAACAACCAGGACACTGCCAGGGCTCTTTGGACTGCTAAACAAACAGCCAGAATGCTCCTCAGAAACCAGGATGGGGAGATTCTATTTCACATGCTTTGGGCTCATGGTCAAAAGAGACCAACCTCTGGTAAAGGACAACAAGCTTGGTGAAGTAGAGGTTAGTGAAAAAGAGATGATTGACAGAGTGATTGTAGCAATGGTTTCTAACACACTGATTGCAAGGATAGCACAGAACTGGGCAGTGTTGCACTGTGTTGAACAAAGGGTTGCTATGTCTAAGAACAAGTTCAATAACACCTGACAGCAATAGCATTGAACGGTGGATCATTCTAAGTTTTAAATATGATCAAATAGACTGTGCAGGTAAATTTGTCGATACATCAAATATTGGGGAAATAGGACCTGAGTTTTATGGGGGAAGTGATCATAAGTGCCTTTCTGAAGCTCACTCCAGTAATGAGGTCGGTGCCCATGATTTTTGCAGCTATTTATAATGTTAAATGATATTTTGTGTTGAATCATTTAGGTTTGGGAGGCGTTGGTGCTGTTTTTTTAAAAAAATAAACTCCCGTCTGTTCATAAAAATCACATAAGCTTTGAAGACAGTTAATATATCTCTCATTTATTTGTATTTCCCACAAATCCAAGCAATTTCTGATACAGATCAGGACTGGGATAAATGTCAGCCTATTAGATTTGATGTCTGCAATTATTAAATTGGGCATGTTTAATAAATCAATCTGTTTCCATGGAAAGGAACAAATGACATCTGTTCCTCTTTGATTTTATGAATTATTGCTCATTCATTATTCATTTGGTAACTCATTGTTTATAGGACTCCTGCTACTTTGTGGCTCTAGTTAAGTATTTAGGATAAAATGTGAATGAAAAGCAGCTTTCTTCTTTTGAGAAGTTCAGAAATACTTGTTAGGATTGTTGTTGTTGTTAGGTTCAGTTGAATTAATTCTGACTCAAAGTGCTTTTTGTCCAATGGAAAGAAGCATGACTGCATCTGAGACACCCTCACAATTGCTATTTTGAGCCTATTGTTGCAACCACTGTGTCCATTCACCTCCTTGAGAGTCTTGCTCTTTTCACCAATTCGCTCCCTTACCAAACGTGATGGGTTTTATTGTTTGTTTTGATGCTTTTGATCTGCAGGAACTGGTCTCTCTGGATATCATGACCAAACCAAAATATATGACATCAAGTCTTGCTAGCCTCGATTCCAATGACCATTCTGGTCATACTTCAAGACATATTTGTTGTTCTTCTTGCATTTCACCATCCTTTCAATATTCTTCACCAACACCATCATTCAAGCACACCGTTTCTTGGTAGCACATACACAAAAGTGACATGAGATACATGCTAGCAACATGAGTGCAGAAGACACTTTAAAAGTCCCTAAGAAAATATGGGGTGATCAATGAAATCCTGAAGAGTGAGAAGAGAGTATTTGCTTTAGTTATTGTTTTACCAGCACATAGCTGACCAAGAACAGGGAAGTTAATTGACAACTAGGGTATGCATAGGATAATGGTAGGAAAATACATTGGGAAAGGTAGGTTGGAGCTGACCTAGAAATCTGAGTGATATTAATGAGTAGGTTTTTATCCTGTTGGGTAGTATTTGTTGTTGTTGTTGTTGTTGTTGTCAATGCTTTGTTGTCATTGTTCACTGGTGTGGGTTTGACTTTGAATCAGAGCAACCATGAAAAGTTGTCCAATGCTGCATGATCCTGAGTCCTCAATTATTATTACTCTCTGGAAACTGCCTCTGTTAGAAAGAAACTTCTTGTCCAATGGCACATCTCTTTCACCAAGTGGTTTATTGGTGTGGGGAGATAAAGGTCTGATGTACTGGTCCCCAGTTCAAGACAACTCAGAGGACTCATTCTAGACTAAGAACTCCAAAGATGGTAAATAGAGGTTCGATTGAGATGACTTCTCCAAGCAGTTTCCTCCATTGGCTACTTCTGCTATTTTTCCTTCTCTTCCATAAGTATTTTCCTCAAGTTGTTCCCTGATCAAACTCCTTCACAGCAATGCAAGCCTCTGTGCCTCCTTCCTGGGGAACTGAGCCTACAACAGGTGGTGACTGAGATGGAAGTGACATAATGAAATATATGCTTCTTCACCACAAGCTTTTCTGCACATATGAAAATAATTAGGCTCTAAACAAAACTGCACATCAATTAATTTATTTCATCAGGGTCTATTCCTGTAGGGCTGAAAAGGCTGGTATAGCAGCTGCAAAAACATGTAATGTTGACATTATAAAGCAATGGATCATTTTTCTTCATTATTGACATCATAGTCATCGTCTCTGGGATATTTTTAAAACATTAGAATTCATTAAACTTTGGCTCAAACCCAAGTAACAAGGAAGTAAATCCCTGCTATTTAGAAGGGAAAACAAGAAACTTTCAAAATCACATTGCTTTTTACTATTCTTTGACTTTCCTATGGAAAAAATGATTTCCTATATTCTAGAAAATCACACCAGTCTTGCTATCAGATGACTGAAAGATGCATCGTTTAAAATGTTATCTTTCAAATGTTCAATTCCTGAAGAAAGATTAAATAAAATTTTTGTGATGTTCTATTAAAATAAGGATTACAGTTGATCATTTTTATTTCCAGATCATCCTACCCCCTCCACTGGCTTATCTCTGTATCATTCATTAGACTGAGAACCTACTATGGGGAACAAGATGGGTTGACACCATGGCTGCCTCAATGTGCTCAAGAATGTGAACAACTGTGAGTATGGTACAGAATGAGGCAGTGTTCCATTCTGTCATCCATAGGGTCCCTATGTGGGTGGGTAGAAACCCATTTGATGGCACCTACCAACAATGATGACATGACAAGAAAAGAATGGAGAGTTATCATAAATATGATCTGTCGAAGGTGCAGTGGTAGGAACATAATTTCATGTCAACTTGATAAACAGGGTGTAGAGCTGATGACGCTCCTTGGTGGGTGTGGCATTCTCATGAGAATTCTGGGAGTTTCCTCTTTCTTCCTAGAAGTGGGACACACACACACTCTCTCTCTGCTTCACCTTCCTGTGGTGAAACCACACCTGGCGAGCTGGAGGGCTGAGTGCTTCCACCGCCATGGGACCCACAAGACTTCACCGATCAGCCTGTCATCCTCCTGCATGTGCCGTGTGAGTCTGAACAGGGATTTATGGACTAGTATCAGTGGACACATGGGCTCGTATCAGACGTGGACTTGATCTGGACTGGCCTGGGAAGGTTTTGTAACTTACAGTTACTGTTTGATATAAAGCTCTCTCTGACACACATATGAGTTTCCTTCTGTTTCTTTCTCTAGTCTACCTTGTCTGATACACTTGCTAAGGAAATCCAGCCTCTTCCCCCCCCCCTTGTGTATTCCTCAGATAATCTCACCTAAATTTCTGTAGATCCAAATGTTTCAATGTCAGCTACTAAGTCAAGACTCCTCTTTCTTGCCGCTTTTGTTCTGACTGCCTTATGCTGGTCACCAGCACTTTAATTTCTATGGGGTTTTCCACACTGCTTGCACCCTTCTCCTCTGTTCTCTAAGTCACAGGAAACACTCAGGCCAGTTTCTATAATTTCCCCAACCCACGTTGAAGCACTAGATAACTTTTAGCTTTATTCCAAATTTTGAGAATCAACTCATTACCTGATTTGAATAAGACCTAGATAGTTTGGGGGGAATCTTTAGCAGGTATTTTAGATATATATTTATTACTTTAGAGCCTTTCATAACAATGGAAGAAAAATGAAGCATTGAAAGGGTCATACCCTTAAAAGTGCAAAGAGATATTATAACACTTATATCTCAAACCTTAACGTAATACCATCGGTTGGTCCTGACCCATAGTGAGCCTTTAATATAGGAAAGACCTGTAAAGTCTCCTCTCTCTCTCAGAGTATTGGGTGGTTTCAAACTACAGACCTTGTGGATAGCAGCCCAAAGGGTAATCATTATGCTACTTACAGTCAGAGGAAAAAATTCTTTAAAAAACGTATTACATGGACAAGTTATCTTTTATAAATAAAAAGATGTAATTAGTACTCATAATTTACTACTCCATCACTCAAAAAGACCCTCAGAAAGCATTAATTAATTACTGAATAAATTTGCACTTTTAAGTAACTTTATTTCTACATTTATAATTTGTATGAATCAAGTGAAACAAAAGAGTTAACTAAACAGATTATTGCAGGTACAAATTTTTCACAAACCAAAATATATTGCCAGGTACAACTACATTTTTATTCCTAAGATAAGTTTTGAGCACATTAAAATGGTAATTATGTTGCAAAAATCATAAAGTGACAACATATTTAAATGATTTAATTTCAATAACATTTTCTTTCCTTTCTTTGCAATCATGAGTTTAATTTATACCTCCAGCATTTTCATTGTTCATAAAAACCAATCTATTTCATTCAAAATTGTTTCTTCATTGCTCAAGGTTTATTGCAGAAAATTATGCAAGATGTAGGACTCATTAGAGGGGAACAAAGAAGACTAAATTCTATTTGAAGAGACAGCAACATAGGGAGCTGGATTTCAAATTCCAGGAAATTGTCAAATCACCCACTGTTGTTCAAGCTATTTTGGCTGAAAGTGGACTCCGTGTCTTGAAAAGTAGACCTGTTCTCCACAGAGTTTTACTGGCTTTAATCTTTATGGATTTAAATAACTAGAACTTTCTTTGTTAGAGCCATTGGGTAGGCTTAAACTGTCAATATTTAGGTGAGTATCTAGTCACAAACAACCTATCCTGCCCAGACTTCACAAGCCTCTAAGAAAGGCCTAAAATGAGTATTATGTATGGATTGTGGTAAGAGTTGTATGAGCCCCAATAAAATGATTTTTTTAAAAGGCATTTACTACCTTCTTCTACCACTTAAAGAAACTAGCAAAACTTCTTGCAGGAATTTTGATACAAAGTTTATTGTAATGTTTTATTAATGACATACTTTCAAAAAGACTCAGATTTCATTAAGAGGAATAGCCTCAGAAATCCACGGGAGACATTCTACGCTGTCCTGTTGGGTCTCTGAGTCAGAATCAACTGAATGACCTTGAGCATCTTGAATCATTAGAAACTTCAGGTCTAAAAGAGAGAAGGGAGAAGGCAGTGATGGCTGAAAGAAATCAAGGTCTTATTACAAAGCAGCAGAACACTGAGACATTGTATCTACCTAGAATTTAGAAGTTAGATTGCTTTGATGGACTGAATTCTGAATTGTGTGCCCCCCAAACGTGTGTCAACTTAGCTAGGTAGGCCATGATTCTCCCTTGTCCTGCATGTGTGCAATCTGATGGAACCATCCTTTGTAGGAGCTCTGCTGGTACAGGCTTACTTGGTGGGCAGCTGGCCCCGTGGCCAGCACATCAAAATCACCAGCAACTCTGCAGGAGAATGGCTGAGCTTTCCACTCCCACAAACAGCTGCAACCTCAGAAACTCAGAGGAGGTTACTATGTGTCAGTATCGACACCCTAACTTCCAGGATTAGCATGAGCCAAGAGTAGAGACAATTGTGCTAATGTGACAGGATACAAGCTACAAGTTTAGGTTCTCTTTCTGTAATGTGAGATTAAAGAAGGAAGCAGATACCAGAGGGACCTGTGGCCAAGAAACAGAGACATTTTCTATTTAGAACTAGTAATAAAACTTAAGTGTTCACCATATGTTGAAATATTCCTATCATTTTGACATCAGGAAATTAACATTAGCCAAGCAAATTCATCGACAGAGTCTAAGTAAATCACCCCCTCTCATCAGGGAACCTGTTTAATCAGAAACTAAAAAAAAACACAGACATGTTTATAGATCTATAGCAATCTTGAATAATACCATATTCTAGAATATGACTGTGGAAACACTTTCAAAAGGTTTTGAAATTACAGCATAAATTTTAAATATAGAGAATGAGCAGATACCTGGCAGCACAAGAACCCCAATGGAGAATATCTAGACCCAACCAACAGGTTTTGTGAAAATATAAAGTTTTATAGTTTCTTGACTTCAATTCTTTGAAGAAAAAAGTTACACATTTTTGTATTTGTAATCACTGCATTCTCCAATTTGCTACCCAGATATTTGCTGTACAACTTTGGGTCAATGTAATTTAATACCTTCCTGAATTAAAACAGCACAACAAAAAGTAGATTAGCTAGATTCTAATATTCATAAATATGTTAGAATTTTCACTTTTGCTTAACTACATAATATTAGTTCTTCAATTCCACAAAGTAAAAATCATGTCCCATCAAAAGACAGAAATTTGTATATCTGAAGTATATATTTTAGAAGCTTTTCTTAAGCATTTAGTTTTCTGGTTATTATAAAAAGCAATCGGTAATTTCTTGGGAGTGGCAGATAAAGAGATATGCATACACTCAAAAATCTATCATGCTGAATGCTCGTAGAAAACAAGTAGACCAAAAAGAAAATACAAACACACACACTCATCATCAATATGATCCTCACAGATTATAGACAGACATTTCACAAATCCTTTAAGAAAGAAGGTGGTTGATAAACACAGACCTAGTTGAATCCAATGGCAAATAAATTCCTTCTGGAAATAATCTCAAAGACTAGAACTAAGACTCCATTTGTTCTGCCTCTGATATCTATACTAACTTGAAAAGTTAAAAACAGCAGCTATTTCAAAGAAAGTAACAAATACACACGCAAAAATGATACTCTCCAGAACACGCTTTTGGAACCATTTAGGATTTCTGAGCATACTTCAGTATTTAAATTACTGGCTACTTAATTATCTGGGCTCCAACTTATCAACTGGTCACATGTGTTAAGCAGAACAAGGTAGTGATCAATGGGAATTAGTTCCCTGCTGTACTATTGATTGCATATAAAACAAGGAGGATTTAGGGCTTATTATATTGTTGGAAAGTATTTATTTTCTTCCACAGATGTAGCCTTTATTAAACTCATAGTATAAAATTGGAGGATAATTAGGAAGTGCTTAGTAGAATAAGGATAAGTAGACTGGAGGCAGTAATCACATTGCGTCCCTGTGGCTCCTACTTGTTTTTATGGCAGGACTTTGGCCCATGAATAGTAGTAGTTCTATCAATATTGGGAATTCTTAAGACAAAACACGTAAAGAGATCACAGAGAAAATCTAGAGGGTAGTTGTGCCCACATTAATTTTTTGTTATCTTTTGAACACATCTGTGAAGATATCAAATGACAGATATTCAACTCAAGCTCAAGCAAAGTTTCCAGATGAAGACATCAATTTAGGTATTTTGCATGAAAATGATATTCAAGGCAATTGAGAGGGAATGAGATCACTCTGGGAGTTAGTGTGGAAAAGAGAAGATGACTGAGGAACTGGACCGTTTGTTTTTCCAGTGTTAGAGGTCAAAAAGAAGAAGATAATCCAAAAGATAGATAAGTAGAAAATAAACTAAGAGGAAAAAGTGAGTGAGTGATACCTGTGAGTCCAATACAGCTGGAAGGGATCAGCAAAGGGAGGATTATTGACTACAATGTTTGACTTTGGTAAAAAGGAGGTCATTGATGATTTAAAATGAGAAGTATTGGGGAAGGCTGGGGTGTGATAAAGAGGCAGTATTAGGTAAGGACCTTGATATATAGAGAAGACATGACTCTTCAGAGATGTTTTTCCATAAAGAAGAGCAGAACATTGTGATAAAAGCTGATGGAGAGTCTACTGTCAATGGGTAAGCTATTTTGCTATGATGAAGATATTGCAGCATTTATGTGTTGTGGCGATCATATGCTTATGTTAATTTCATGTTTGAGATGTTTGAGATGGAGTCTAGCCTGTTAATCTGGAGATAGCCATTGAGTAGCCAATGAGGCCTCTGTGTGGGCATGACTTTCTCCTGAGACTTATGGGAAATCTCGCAGTATTTCCTTGGTGGAAATGAGAAGCTATCTCTTCAGTTTTTGGGAGTTAGTCTCAGAGATGCTGAATTATGGACAAGACAAGATGACAGTGTCCAAGCTGCTGCAGGAACCGGAGGAGAAGCCACACGGCCTTGCCCTGATGGAACCAGACCTCTGAAGCTGGAGAAGCCATGAGGGAAACTGGCAGCGCCGGGACTCTGCACCCACTGGCCTGACTTTGTGAGTCATTAGGAGACATCATAGACTGATATTGGGCATCTGGGCTAATATTGGACTTATGACTTTGAACTGGACTGGGTTGAGATGTTTTCTCAATGTTCCATTCCTTTTGCATATAAACCATTCCCTTATATCTATATGTGAGTCTATGTATTTGTTTCTCTAGTTTACCCGGACTAACACATGTGTGCTTCCTTGGGAGGGATGAGTTGATGATGTATGAGGGACAATATTTTTAAGAGCTGGTGAAGTGAAACCAGTGGAAGAAATAGCCCTTCATGAAAACCAGAAAAGTCCATTAGAGAAGAACAGAAGTTGGGAAGGACAAGAGTATGATCATTAAGGAAAGTGGTTGAGGCTAGGTGGAAGACAAGATCACCAAAAATGTGTATATGAAGAAATGGAAGTACCACTCTCTACAAGCAGTCATTTTTTAAGTGGTGTTTTACATATACTCTAGTGTGAGAACTGAGGGCATCTTGCCTTTGCCCATTGCTGTCCTCAACTCCAGCCACACTGACTACAGATGCTTCCAAAACTTAAGAGTAAGCACAATTCTGCAATTGGCTCCCAGAGGATAAAGCAAAAGGCTACTTCCTTCAGAGTTGCACTCTGTTTTAATATTTGGTTGAGCCTGAAGGAGCTGCTCTCCAAAATCACAGCATGGTTTCTACCTATCACTCTTACGGCACCATAGTAACTTGTGGCTGCTGTGTCAATCCATCTCATTGAGGCCTTCTTTTCCTTGACCTTGTACTTTACCAAACATGAAGGTTTTTTTCCCCCAGGTACTCACCTCTCCCCAAAACATATCCAAGGTACATGAGACAAAGTCTTGCCATCCTCTATCTGAAGGAGCATTCTGGTTGTATGTTTTCCAAGATAGACTTTTTTGTTCTTCTGGCAATTCACAGTACTTTCAACATTCTTTGCCAGCACCAAAATGTCAATGTATCGAATCTTTTTTGCTTTTCCTCATTCATTGTCCAACTTTAACAAACACACGAGGCACATGTTAGTTGCCAAAATGACATCCTATCTAGTCTACACTTGAAAGAAGTCTTATGCAGCAGATGTCCCAAATGTAGTATATCTTTTGATTTCTTAACTGATTCTATGAGCACCGATTATGGATCAAGACAATTGAAACCTTTTTCAACTTTGATTTCCCCCCTCTCCCCATTTGCCGTGATTTTTGTTAGTTGCTGCAGTTATGAGGATTTCGTTTTTCATCGGAATCCATACAGAAGACAGCAATCTTGATTTTCATCTGGAAGTGCTTCAGACATTCTTTGCTTTGAGGAAACCATTCCAACTTCCTGTTTTTCTTCTTAAAACACAGCTACTCCATTTGCTCTATTTGTACAGATTGAATGCACATAGTGAGGGTGCAATCCTGATCCACACATTTCCTGTTTTTTAACGGTATGGTATTCCATTGTCCTTTTGGAAAAAAAATGCCTCTTGGACCATGTACAAGTTCCCGCATCACTATAATGAAGTGTTCTGAAATTCTTGTTCCTCATAATGTTCTTTGAAAGATCTATTTCTCATCAGTAGTGATGTCCTTGTGCTATGGCCACTTCTGAATCTGGCTTAAGTTTTTGGCAGGGTCTAGTTAGTATACTACTGCAACCATTTCTTATTTATCTTCAAGAAAACTTTACTTCCATCTGATGTTTGATATTTCTGTCGAGTCACCTGTCTTTGAAATGGATACAAATGTGGATCTCTTCCAGTTGATTGACTAGGTAGCTGTCTTCCAAATCTCTTGAAATAGACAAGTGAATTTTTCCAGTGTTGAAATACTTTGTTATTCTATCAGTTCCTGGAGCCCTGTTTATCGCTGATGCCTTCAATGCATCTTGGACATCTTCAGCACCATTTGTTTCTGATTTTTATGAGACTTCTTGACATGGTTGAATGTTGACCATTTTTTCAAATAAAGTGACAACATATTTTTCCATCTTCTTTTTGTTGTTGTTTTTGCTTTTGTTTTTGGGGGGTTCATCACTGCCCTGGTGGGAGTAGGAGGCCCAGTCTTGCTCCTAGGGAGCTGCTGTTGGATTTGAACCACCCACCCAGTGGGCCTCTTCTATCTTTTTTGATGCCTCCTGTATTGCTCAATATTTTGCCCACAAAATCTTTCAATATTTCAACTCAAGGCTTATTTTTTTCCTTTTGGTTTGAGATTTGCTGAACATGTTCTTCCTTTTTGACTTTCAAACACCATCTTCTCAATTTTATTATATTACATTGTCTTATTGAAGTGCCCTTTGAATATTCTGTTCAGTGATTTTACTTCATGTCTTCCACATGTTTTATTCATTCTACATTCAAGAGAAGGTTTCAGTCAATTCTGATAACCACACAGAAATTTTCTTTCTTTCTTATATTTTTAATGACAGTTTCTTTCTTCATTTATAATGTTCTTAATGTTATCCCACAGTTCATCAGATCCTCTGTCATTAGTGTCAAATGTGGCAACTCTCTTCTTGTGATAATCTTTAAATTGGGGTAAAGTATCAAGCTTGTATTTTGACTCTCATGGACATTTTTACCTTTCCTCAGCTTCAATCTGAACTTGTATATGAACAATTGATGGTCTGTTCCACAGCCAGCCTCTGGCTTTATTTTGGTTGATGATTTTGAGCTTCTCTATTATCTCTTCCTCCAGATATAATCTATCTGATTCTTGTGTGTTCTATCATGTGTATAGTCACCATCTATGTTATTGTAAAAAGGAATTTGCAAAAAAGATGCCATTGGTCTTGCAAATTATATCTGTGACTTCCAATTTCATTTCTATCACCTAGGGTACATTTCCAACTACCTCTTTGTTTGCAACTTTCACATTTCAATTGCCAATAATTATTAATACATCTAGATTGCATATGTCATAAATTTCAGAATTTGGTAAAATTCTAATACTTTATCAATAGCTTTATTCATTGTTAGTATGTAAATGTGAGGAATAGCATTCAACGGACTTCTTTGAAGGTGTCTGGATATTGTCCTCTCACAGACAGCAGTGTGCTTAAGTAAAGAATGATCTTGAGCTATTCTTTCTGAAGATGAATACAACACCATTCACCTTGGAGCTGCCACTCCCAGAATAGTAAGCCATATGTTTGTCAAACTCAAAATGGCTAATACTGATCCATTTCAGCACACTAATGTCTAGCATACTAGTCTTTATGTGTCCCATTTCTCTTTTGATGACTTCTAATCAAATTAATCATTGAAAATTCATTAGAGAAGACAAAAGCTAGCTATATTTAAATATCAATTAAATTTCTTCTTGAAAAATAAAGGTTTCTGTCATATGAGGCACAAAAGAAAAAAAAAAGAAAACAAGCATTCTTGAGGAATAACAGTAGATATTTGTGGTCAACATAGTAATATGCTCCTCTTATATAATCAAACATAATACTGATTGATATGTGGACTTCAACTGGTAGTGTTAATACTAAAATAATTAACATATAGGAGTGTGCAGGAGTCAGTTTTGATGAAAAATACATAAAATGTTGGGAAAAAAGGAATAAACCCCAGTCTTCTGAAAAATGAATAACAGGTGTTATCACTTGATCAGTCTCACATAGCAAGAGGCTGAATTCACACTTCTAAGTCCCAATGATCAATCAATGTGGGAAATAAAGCAAAAACTATAGAAAAGAAGAGAATTTATTCAGGTCTCATAGGTATCGTTTTCTCGGTCATGATGAGATTTCATGGACAGGGACTGATATTATGTGACCTTGATTCATTATTAGTATTGCTGCTAAATCTCATAAAGCTACTGATTAAAAATGTCAAGTAGGAGAAGATAAACATGCAAGCTACTAATGTGAAGTTTGAAAAAACATAATTTATGAGTATTGAAATGTACAATGGGTTTGGAGCTGATCTTCAACATAATCCTCCAAAATGAAATTAGAAACCATAAAAATTGAAATTCCAGATAAAAGATCAGTATTAGCTTGAAAAAGCAATAAAGTTGGGCTTTTAGTTCATGTAGACCCTAGATACACATTTCAGAGAATTTCAATTTATAAGCAACAGTTTGCTTTAAAGCTAAATAGAGAAAGAAGAAAACAAAGTACCTGTCGGAAATGCATGTTTTCTTTTCAAAGAGAGAGGTTTGGATAGCTCAAGAAAGAGAACACTGAGAAGTTCACACTGCTTAATTCATATCATGGCATTTAACTGTCAGTTATTACTTCTACCTTATTAACTTTTATGAAAGCTATTTAGAGTATGATACCAATGGTTCATAATATTGGTTTCAAAAATATCAGGTTTCAAAGTATCAGTGGATAAAGAACAGAGACCTCTTGGCAGCATCTTAAATGCTATAAACTTTCAGTGGTTTTGGAGGAGAAAGTGAGATAGTAGTTTGATATTGCCACATTTTCTTTTTATTTTAAAATATTCTTTATTTTTCTCAATATCACACACTTTCAAAAATTGCTCCTTGTGTGCAGTGTGAGAATTTTTTTTGAAACTCAAGTTACAGTGGTTCCCTACACATGGCTTCCGTACATTATGCTTGCATTTCACTCCAGTGACTTGCAGAGTGTCTGGTGCCCAATAGCAAGCCACCGAAGTTGGGGAGTCTCTGGCTAGTGCAAATGATTACTAAACTCAGCTGCTCTCAGAAATATTCGTAAGGTCAGTTCCATCCATAGGTACCTGGGAAGAAATGCTTGGAGGGCTAAGTTTAAAACAGTGAGTCATTGAAAACCCTATGGAGTACAATTCTACTGACATATTAAATCTCCACAAGTGAGCCCAAGTTCATGGGTGGCAACAGAGTGTGAAGCATGCACCCCACCTGCTGATCCCTGGGGAAGGAGTTGGGAAGATGAGGCTTTTTGTTCCTGTTAAGATTTACAGTTTGAAAACCCACAGGAGCAATTCTTGTCTGTCCAGAAGGCTACTATACATCAGAATTGAGTTCATAGCAGTCAGTTTGGGGACTTAGGGTGCTTTGGGTTTTTTTTGTTGCTTGCTTGGCATTTTTGTTTTGTTTTGTTTTTGCCTTTCAAGAGTTATAGTAGCTGCGGAAGATGCTTTAATCTAAGTGAGAATGAATCATTACGATGCAGTTATTAAGGAAGGAAAAAGCAAAATCAAGACAAAATACGACTCTTATTAAATTAGTACTTTTTTGTCTCTACAAACCCTTTCATTGTTTCTGCTAATAATATTATAATGGACAGACTCCAAAATTCCAAAGCCAGGTTCAGTTATTAATTCTATGATGAGAAAAACTAATTATATCTCATAAAAGCAATTATTTCTCAAAATCATGTTGCTCCAGTTATATTAGACATAATTAATGTAACAACTTATTTATATTCTGATCTTTTAAAGGGTGCTGTCAAAGGCTATATTTTCAATGATACTTAGGGACATTGTGAACCATACAATGGAGCTGTTACCCTGTAACACTCTTGATTCATTATTTTCCAAGTATTAGTCTGTGAAGACATTTTAGTTCCTGTGTCAGGCAGGGTTCTCTTAGAGAAATAAAAATCAGTAATTTTTTTATGTATTTATGTATAGAGAAAGGTATATAAGATAAGAAAGAAACAGTTAACTATCTATAAAGCAGTACAGATTGCTTGGTGCAACTCACTTGCATGAGGCAACTAAAAGACTGGCAGTCCTTCAAGTCTTGAGGACCACTGAGTAGTCCTCTGGAGAGCAATCCAGGCTCTCTGGTCACAGGCAGCAAACAGCAGAGCAGGTCGCCAACAGTCAGCCAGATGACAGAGTCCAACAGTCCCCAGCTCAAGAGATGTATATCCCAGGACCGTGGCGAAGTAGGGCTTGAAGGATGCTCAACTCACAGCAACACAGTCCACGATTAGGTGTCCCACGGGTAGTGTTGCTTGGAGGTCGAGGCACAGGACAAACAAGGCAGCTCTCTGGTCCAAAGATCCGGAAGCAAGAGAGAGGGCGGGACTCGCCGAGCCCTTCCTATCTCTGCCCTTCAATTCATCCCGTGTGTTCATTGGCCATGCTGTCACAACAGACCCAGCAATCTTCTGTGGCCATGTTGGCACAACAAACCTACCCATCACAATCCACCCCTTGCCAACATGGCACCTGTACACAATTTTTTTACCCATATAGAATTTCTAGACATCAATGGAATCAAACTTTTACTTAACATCAAACATCTATCATAAATATAAATGAGAACACACTAAGTCCAATTGTAGCTAATATATCATACATGAACAAAGAAAAAATTCAATAAGCTCATAAACAGAAAATACATGAACAATCACAAACCTCGCTTCTGCAATTGATCACGTGGTCGTAATTGGTAGGTAGAACTACCTTCTTCTACTACCCATTCTGTATTACATTTGCCCTCAGCTATCACTTCAGCTGTTTGTGGTTTTTTGCCTGGTGGGCTTACCCAGACCTTCATTCCTGAGGGGTCTAGGTCATTAGATGTCCTGTCATGATGAGATTGTTGTAATTTACCATTAACTTTTATCACAGGGCATGGTAACACTAAGAGTCGTCCTATGGGATCTCTTGGATTCCAGATATAGTCCTCTTTACCCCCATTATGTAACACCAGTCCAATTTCTTCTTGATAATCTGGATCAATCACACCACTCAGTACACCCTTCCTGATCTGTTGATCCAAAGGCATCAGAAACCCAAAGTGGCCAGGGGGCATTCTCAGCTGCCAGTTCAGTGGAATCCATGCTGTGTTTCCAGGTGGGAGAGTTCCTTCCTTCGGGACCAGGAGCTCCAGTCCCAAAGAACATAGGGTTGCTGGGACAGGAAGCAAAAATGCTGCAAGTGGGTCAATAGGAGTAATAGTGAGTGGTGCCACTCCAGTTTACACCCCTTGGTTCCTGGACCCATGAATCCTGGCTATTGGAGACACAGCACCATATATTGGCTGCTGGTTTAAAGCATATACAGCTTCCTGAAGAACACTGCCCCAGCCTTGCAAGTTGTTGCCACGTAATTTGTGTCACAGTTGTGTCTTCAGGAGCCCATTCCATCGTTCTATCAAGCCAGCTGCTTCAGGATGATGAAGAGCATGATATGACCAGTGGATTCCATGGGCCTGGGCCTATTGCCACCAGATGCAATAACTTATTCTTCACTTTAGTGGGAATTTCTCGACATGCTTCACACCACTGGACCTCTAGAAATTTTACTGAGGTGGAGGGTGCTTGAATCTTTGTTGGGTTAATTTCCCAACCTCTTGTACGCAGATGCTGTACTAATGAATCTAAAGTCTTTGATACACCCTCCTTAGTGGATCCAATCAGCATAATGCTATCAATATAATGGACTAGTGTGACATTTTGTGGAATAGACAGGCGATCGAGGTCCCTTCAGACTAAATTATGGCACAGGGCAGAAGAGTTGATGTACCTCTGGGGGAGAGTTGTGAAAGTGTACTGTTGCCCCTGCCAGCGGAAGGCAAACTGCTTTTGGTGACCCTTTGAAATTGGTATCGAGAAGAAGGCATTGGCCTGATCAATAGCTGCATACCAAGTACCAGGAGAAGTATTAGCTTGCTCAAGCATTGAGACCACATCTGGAACTGCAGCTGCAATTGGAGTCACCACCTGGTTAAGCTTTCGATAATCCACTGTCATTCTCCAGGATTCATCTGTCTTCTTTATAGGCCAAATGGGTGAGTTAAATAGAGATGTGGTAGGAATCACCACCCCTGCATCTTTCAAGTCTTTGATGGTGACAATGATCTCTGCAATCCCTCTAGGCATGCAGTATTGCTTTTGGTCCACTATTTTCCTAGGCAATGGCAATTCTAAGGGTTTCCATTTGGCCTTTCCCACTATGATAGCCCTTATTCCACATTTCAGGGATCCAATATGGGGGTTCTGCCAGTTTCTAAGTATGTCTATTCCAATGATGCATTCTGGAACTGGAACCCACAGGATGGGTTCAGGGACCTACCGGACCCACAGTGAGGTGTACCTGAGCTAAAATTCCATTAATAACTTGGCTTCCATAAGCCCCCACTCTGACTGGCAGCCTTCGAAACACTTTGGGTCCCCTGGAATTAGTGTCAGTTCAGAGCCAGTGTCCAGTAATCCCCTAAAAGTTTGATTATTTCCTTTTCCCCAATGTACAGTCACTCTTGTGAAAGGCCACAGGTCCCTTTGGGGAAGGCTAGAAGAAAGACTAATAGCATAAACTTTTGGTGATGTGGCAGGGTCCTTCTTCCAAGGGACCCGGCTTTCCCCTCATTCAAGTGGTTGTGGGTCTGTAAACTGGCTCAGGTCTGAGAATTGGTTGAGTGATCGTGACTGCCTATCCCGCTGTTCACCTGATCCAGCATTCTTCTGCCTGTATAGGTCACGTAAATATTTAGTAGGTTTCCCATCTATTTCACTCTTAGGGACACCATGACTAAGTAGCCAATGCCATAATTCTACACGAGACAGGCTGCTTTGATTACCACAAAAGCCTTGTTGTCTATTATAACCACATCCACCTTGTCTCTGTTGATTCACTGCTGACACTTGCCCTCTGTTACCACGGAGTCCAATCAGCCCCATTGTGGGCAAATGTCGGAGTTCACTTAAGGCAGTTCCCATAGTTAATCCTGATACACACAACAAAGTAATTATAGGAGTCTTCAAAGATGCTGGGCCCACCTCACAAACTTATTCCTTATGGTTGTAGTGAAGAATATGTCCTCAGTACACCCCCTTATGGGGTCTATGGGAGTATCCTGATAGATCCATTCCACCACACCAATTTCCCTCAGCTTTTGGATGCCTTCTTCTACGGTGTACCAAGGTAGGTCAGGCACCTCAAGTAGGTCTAATCTAGGCCATCTGGCAGTCCATGCCTCAGTGAACCAGCCAAATAAGGAGTTGATTCCTCTCTTAGCCTCTCTCACTGAGACATTGAAAGAAGAGTCTGTGCTTAGGGGTCCCATATCCAGAAACTCAGACTGATCTAATATTACATTTCTTCCACCAGTATCCCACACCCTCAGTAACCATTCCCAGGGATACTCCCCAGGTTTTTATGTATTTGAAAGCTTGAGCAGTTCTTTGTGAGTATAGGTACTTCTTCTTGAGTAATCACCTCGGCCTCACCCTTAGGAGCTTTCCTTGCCTTAATTTTAGTTATAGGTCTAGCAAAACTATCAATGGTGAGGGTGTTTCCTGGGTGTTCTCAGCACTATCTTGTAAGTCATTTCCCTCAGGCAATGGTAGAGATTCAGCCCCACCTGGTGTTTCACCTTGAGTAGGTTGGTTGATCTGTTCTGGTGTGGGTTGTTTTGTTGATAATAGACTACTTTAATCTTCAGCTGGGAGGGGCAAATCTATTGACTGGGCTGGTTCACTTGTTTCTAATGGTGGCATAATATCCTCCTCTTCTGGATCATCAGCCCATATATTCCCATCCCATGTTTCTGGGTCCCAATTTTTTCCTATCAATGCCCTCACTTTGGCTTCTGACACTGCTGTAGATCTGCTATTCAGCGACGTTGTAATTCAGCCACTCACATAATGAGACTTTGGACCTGGTTCTCAGCAATATAGGCTCTTTTACTAAGGCAAGAAGGCTTTCCTTTGTAGCACAGGCTGATGCCTTCAAGTCCGTGAGTCAGCACTTAAGGTGTGCTTCTGAGGCTCTGAGGCAATCCCTCTCCTTAATCACATAGTCCATTATAAGGAGGATCAGCCAACCAGCTTCCTTATACTTGGCATCTTGACAAAATTGCTGGAATATATCAGACATATGTTCTCCCAGAGGCTCTCCTATAACCAGCACCCCATTCATAGGTGCTCCTACTTTAGTTATTAGCTTTGCTATTTCACACCATTGGCAAAATTACCCATGACTTTAGGTGTAGAATCAGCGTCACCAGTGCTCTTAAGACTAATCAGATTGGAGCACCAATCAAAGAGACCCATGTTTATGATTTTATTTCTCTAGAAGCACTCCTGGTACCACTTGTGTCAGGCAGGGTTCTCTTAGAGAAATAAAAATCAGGACACTAGTAATTTTTTTATATATTTATATAGAGAGAAAGGTACATAAGATAAGAAAGAAACAGTTAACTATCTATAAAGCAGTACAGATTGCTCGGTGCAACTCAACTTGCATGAGGCAACTAGAAGACTGGCAGTCCTTCAAGTCTTGAGGACCACTGAGTAGTCCTCTGGAGAGCAATCCAGGCTATCTGGTCACAGGCAGCAAACAGCAGAGCAGGTCGCCAACAGTCAGCCAGATGACAGAGTCCAACAGTCCCCAGCTCAAGAGATGTATATCCCAGGACCGTGGCGAAGTAGGGCTTGAAGGATGCTCAACTCACAGCAACACAGTCCACGATTAGGTGTCCCACGGGTAGTGTTGCTTGGAGGTCGAGGCACAGGACGAACAAGGCAGCTCTCTGGTCCAAAGATCTGGAAACAAGAGAGAGGGCGGGTCTCACCGAGCCCTTCCTATCTCTGCCCTTCAATTCATCCCGTGTGTTCATTGGCCATGCCGTCACAACAGACCCAGCAATCTTCTGTGGCCATGTTGGCATAACAAACCTATTCATCACAATTCCCTTGTCTGATTTTTTTCCCGAGGAGAGATATATATTTGCTTATGTATAGGATCAATACAAAAGTGATTCTCAGAAGAAAAATCTTTACATTCTCTTCCCCACAGGTAGGCAGAGGTCTGTTCAATAAGGCAGACAGTAGTTTTCTTATTAATAAGTCAAGGAAAACAATTGTTTTGAATGTACCTGTGACTCTAGATTTAAGTTAAAATGCTTATACTCCTGTTGTTTACAGTCTTTCCAAAGTGCAAGAGGGAAGCCTTATCAGGGGTCCTCAAACTGTGGCTCATGGGTCACATGCGGCCCACCAAGGACATTCATCTGGCCCGCCTAGTGTTTTTGCCGCTGCTGCTGTCCTATTTAGTGGTTGACTCATCCCGGGCCAGCAGTGACTTTGTTCATGGTTTTTTGTTTGTTTGTTTGTTTGTTTGTTTTGTTTTGTTTCTAACTATAGTCTGGCCCTCCAACAGTCTGAGGGACATTGAACTGGCCCCCTATTTAAAAAGAGTGAGGACCCTTGCATTGGTCATTCACTCAGGGAGATAATACCTTCTTCTATCAGAGAAAACAAACATTGACTTTGAGGAGTTAAGTCCAGGGACAGCACAGAGACTATAGAACCAGCACAGAGGAAACTTAAACAGATTGTCAAGCAGCCTGCAGAAGATGTCTACAAATAACCATTAGTCCTTTTAGCAATAAGATCTCACAGAGGCTTAGCTCTGTTATTTTTTTATCGGTCTTTGAAAGTAGCTCACAATTTTTAAAAATACTAGCTAGCATATACACAAAAACTTCAATATTTTAAAATACTTTCATAGTTATTTCCATGTTAGCCTCAGAACTTTTTGTCAAGTGGTATTTTGTATATGGAGCCCCCAGTGACTATTCTAAGTTCAGGAGGAAATTGAGTGTCCGGACCTTATTCAGATTTCATGATTATGAATGGTGTACAGTTCAATGCTGCCCTTTTGCACGGAAAGAATTCAGACTTCCCATCTATGTCTTCCTGACAGAGACATTTGGAAAACACAGACTCACTAATTATCTACAACCTACAGCAAAATGTTAATCCTCAACATTTACCTTCATGGATTAATTTAGTCAAGTTTTTATAAAAAACTTATTGAAAGGGGAAAGTTTGTCTGCAATGATGGGCTCTAATGAGCAAAGATTAAGCTGCTATGTTAGTTCTTCAAAATGAATGCCCTTTATATTTCTTCTTTAAAGGCAATGATTCTGAGTGGGGAGAAAGTTAGCTATTATTAGTGCTTAACATGAAAAGCTATCGGGAACTAATTTTGTAATCTCAAATAAGTATCTTCATTTTGTTGAGTGGCAGGCCAGTGGCTAAGTCCATTCATTAAAACAAAAACAAACAAACAAAAACCTAACAGACTTTGAGAAGACATGGACTCTACAGACTCAGACAAGAAAGTGTGTTGAATGAGGATGGACAGTGTGTCTCTAGAATCTATTTCTTTTTCCTTCTGTGCTAATTGCTAATGTTTCTTCCAGTGGCCAAGTTTTGGTTTTAGTCCATGGAATCTAAACGGAAGTGACACATCAGTCCTGCCTCATCAAAATCCCTTTTGTGCCTTCCCCTTTTGTCAGTTTGATGCAACAGTGACAATGGACTTCACGCGCTGAAGAGGACAGAGCCACAAAAGGAACCAAGCCCAGGGTCTGAGTCATAAGTCCTAAATTATTTTTATCAAACTTTCTCTATTACGTGTGTTAGAGTGTGCTTGTGTCAGCAAGGGGCATGACATTAACCTAGCATGCACACAGGAAGGGAGATTTTGCATGGCAATGACTCAGCAAGACTCCCAGAAATGGAATGTGGATATTAGACCCAAACATTGTGATTTTGATGAGTCACAGAATTATTATCATAAATGGAATTCTAATCACACATGGGCTATTGTGATTTCTCCACCTGCCGTGAGGCTAACTAGCGGGCAAGTATAGGGTGATCACCACCGCACGACGTGTATCTTTGTGAAGAACAGAATGGATTCTGAGAACCCATGATCACTCAAATGTATCCACTGTTAATGCTCTTCTCTGTCCCCATAATACTTGATAAAGCTGGTGAGGATGCCTGGGTGGTGTGTATGATTGCCAATCTTCTCCAACCATTTGGATACGACCATTATGTGGAAAAGGCAGAAATCTTAAAAGTAACTTCATTCTCACTGTACTTTCACATGTGATTTACAAGTCTCCTTTGTTCTCTGTGGGTGAAATTGAGGAGAAGATCCTCTAATTTTTATGAGCACCTCACGTCACATATAGATTCGATCTAGCAATAATTGCTCTGGCTAATCTCATGTTGTAATTAATATTTAAAAACTTAGTTGTCTGCAGCAGGAGAGTAGAGCATTCCTCTTTCCCTTCCTTGGACTGAAAAGGAGTAACATATCCTGAGACTTAGAAAAATGATACATCTATCAATATCATGGTATGAATATTTATCCTATGATATGAAAATATCATGCATTGTTTCTAACCCCAGGGAGAAGGACCATGTTTGGTACAGTAAAGAAGCAGTCAAAAAGAGGAAGACTCACCGAGATGGAGGAACACAGTGATTGCCATAATGGTTTGCAACAGACGAGTCCTGAGGAGGCTGGTGCAGGGCTGGTCCATGTCTGGTGCTATTGTACACACGGCTGCTGTCCACAGGAACTGACTGGATGATACCTATCAACAATCCAGAAGGATAAGATTCATTTGACTTTAAAAAGTCAATATGCCTATAATTCAAGAAAAAAATTAACTTAAAAAAATTATATTCATGCTTTATCTGCTACTGTTTTTGTGTATTTCATCAAGTCATTTTGACTCACAGCATCCTTACTTTCCACCAAAAAATGTTAAACATCAGACAAATAAGCATTTTAATTTTAGAGTCTTAAATTCTAACTTATCGACAACACTTATGCTTGAATTTGGGGGGGAAATATTATATTTTCTTACTAAATTTTAATTCATCATGGCAATACATTACCTCAGGCAACCACACAAGATACTTATTACAAATGTAATTTATTCTACATCATAAAAAATAACTAAAAATGCTTCAAATCACAGAAGCAGTGTAACCAATGAAGTGAAACATATTTCAAACCCATTAAAGTTTAAAGTTTCCTTTGCTTCTAAACACAAACTTGGGCTCAAGAAACTCAACACCACTTTTTTGCATTTAAATGCCATTATAAATGGAAAACATTTTGAAAAATATGATGTTTTAATGATTGAAATTGCCTGATTTTTGGTCACATTGAATTTGAGTATATCCAGTAAATGTGAGCATTTGAAAAATATCTTTTTCAAGGGTATGTTTAAAAATCAGAAATTGTAATGAAGCAGAAGAGAAGTTATATAAAGGGAGAGAATGCTTAATAGCAGAGAAAGTGGACAGAAAGAAACAAACACATCGAGAGTCAGGAATTTCTTAAATAGTGAAGTACTAGACTGAAGGTATGCATTTCTGGTAATGAGACCACAAGTACTGTCTTGAATCCAGGACAAATATAAGTTAGGTCCTTTTTAAAAATTAAGTCAGGTTGTAGAATTGAGATTTTTTGAAATTTCAGTCCCCTTGTCTCTATATCCATCTTTAAAATAAACACTCAATACTTGAGTTAGAGTAAGATTATTTCTGTTTCTTCCAACTGAAAGCTGGAGAAAAATAATTACATGCATTCTGATATATATTTGCTTTTATTATTTTAAAATCATTTCATCATGAAGTAACTCATAAGAACAGAAAGCAAAAGTATACTATTTTAAGAGTAAATCAAGCAACTTTATAACAAACAACAAGACTACTCAACTGAACACAAACAGTGAGTTAGAAGGCACTTGAATGTCCCTCTGATTATCTTCTTCTCCATCACTACCTTGGAGTTGATAAGAGCCAGCATCTTCTTTCTTCCTAGTTTTCTCATTTCTACATGCATCCCTGAATTATATATTTCCTGTGTCTGATCTTCAATAAGTTGATTACAACTATACGTGTACTTTGTTGACTTGCTTCTTGCACTTAGACATTTTTGAGATTCACCGATGGATATGTGTTTAACTTCAGTTCATTTTTTTTAGGGAATTGAGGATAAATTTAAGAGTACAATCACTGAATATGTGCATGTCTAACTATTTTAGATAATATCAAACAGATTTTCAAAATTCTGTATCAACTGAAACTCTAATCAACAAAATGGAGTCTTCCTGGTTATATATTCTTCCCAGGGATTTTGCCATGTGGAAGAGGTAAAACTTTCTTATAAGCAATATTTTCATTTTTGCATGAAAAAAAATGCCTATGAGGGTACCTGTAAGGTAGAGACGAGAGACTCCAAAGACATATGGGTTACAGCCAGCAATGCTGATTTCTCATAAGCTGAGGCAGAGTGCTGCACTGGCCCAGGCAAAAGCTATGCTGTGCCTCAGCCCTGAGCTCAGGGATTCATGCCTGGATAGACTGTACGCAAATGAGGAATGGGCTTAGCCCTGGGCTTGGGGTAGAAAATACAAGTTGAGGTCTTCTTGATGGATCTGTGTCAGGAGAGCTCCAGAGAGTCATTTTTGGTGGCTCACCGATCCCTTCCTGAACATCGTAGTCCTTGGTTCACTGGTTTCTGACAAAGGCATATTCATTTCTGTTTGTGCAGATGCTTTATAGGGTCAGCCTTAGGGCAGAACTTTATAGGGTGGCCTAAAGGGCAAATATGGAGAAATTCTGGGTCTTAGAAGACTGTAGGTGGTCTTACATTAGCAACCCACACAACCCACCATCACCACACACACACACACACACACACACACACACCAATAAAAACACAAGCACTGCCACCGAGCTATTTCCATTTCAATTCCAGGGACTCTAGTGATCCTACAGGACAGGGTCGAATTGCCTCTGTGGGTTATATCTTTATGGAAGTAGAAAGCCTTATCTACTGCCCAGTGAACAGTTGGAGATTTATAATGGATGGCCAGTCGTTAGCAGCCCAGTATGAATGGCAGGGGATAGTAAAAGGGAGAAATGCCATCATCTAAGCCCAAGTTCATGACTGGACTCAAGTTTGGACATCTTTCAGAGAGCCAATAATAACTTAAAAAAGAAAAGAAAAACAAAGGGACCCTGGGAGATTTTGAAATAATGACAATGAAAGTAAGGTCGAAATGTGAAGTTTCTAGGATGGTTTGCCTCGGTTCTTGCTTCTCAATGCTGAAGGATGAATTCGCATGGCAGAATACTTTTGTAATCCAAGTGACTTTTATGAGGGAAAGGGATGTTTCAGGTAGTACAGTCTCAAAGGTACAAGCCATCTCTAGAAAGTGTGTAAGGCTGTATGGTGGGGGAACATGGGAAGAGCCGTTTCAGGGGAGGATGAAAAAACCATGTGGAAAATGGCCTGAAAGTAAAGTCCCAACATAAAAGTGGAAAGAACTGGAGGGTGAAGTATGAGCCACGCACAGGAGAAATATCCCACTCTCTGACCTGCAAAGACAGGTCTTTGCAGAGACCTGAGAGAGAGTCCTTCCTGCACCTGTGCTATGTATCCCTTCCTGTCCCCACTTGGGGGAAGGAGTTGTGATTGAGGGTATTGGCCCATCTTAGTTGTTGGGTTCAGGCGCATATATGATGTAATGTTGTTAGTGTCTAGCATGTGTGTGTGTGTGCATGTGTGTCCAGGTTGACCTTCACCTTTGTGTATGTGACCTTGATCTGCAAATGCCCCTGTAGGTGTCTAACGTGTGCCTGGTTTCTTTCCAACCCTTTTGTTGTGGCATGGCCAGCTGATATTTGTTTAGCATAGACTTTTGGTGGAGACAACCCCCTCTATTCCTAATCTTTCTACCTTTCAGAAATAACCCTTCCTGGGAAAGCACAAACAAAGGAAGACAACCTTAAAATGAATTTGAACTATCATTTACATGTAGGATTTACTCTTCGTGCTGAAGGAGGTGTCTTGATGCTACCTTGGTTAGAACGCTTAACAGCAAACTAAAAAGTCAGTGGCTGCCTGCTTTTGGAAAGACAGCCTGGAAAACACATTGGAGCATTTCTGTACCGCCCAACAGTAGAACCTACTGGGGTTATTTGTACTGGATAGTCTCCATTGTCCTCTTCAGACCAACTGTCCACTCCTCTCCTGTCTGTTTTCTGTCCTGGAGGAAGTAGTCATGTGTTCCACGCACCAATGTGGCATTCATCCAATGGAAAACTCCAGCAGTAAATAGGAAGAAGTCTCCCCCCTAGAGGTGACCCTTGACTTGGTCTCATCTCCAAAGTCTCAGGTACTCCAAAGGCAGCTTTAAAAGAGAACCCCTCATTAATTAGGTTCTAGTAGCCTCTTACTTCTCTCATCCCTTCATGTGTAGAGATGGCGATTTCCATGACTTGCTCTGGGGTACCCCGCTGTCTTGTAGACGTCTTGTATGCCCTTATTAACCTTTATAAATAGTTCTTTTATTGAGTTTTTCTTGAGTTATCCTAATATATCGTCTGTTTCCTACTTGGACATATGACTAATATGCTACTCAATACCTGACAAACTTTAGAGTGTCTTAAAATTTCTTGGCAACAGGCTTGTTAAAAGACAGATGGCTTGTTACCACCTAAATGATGCCCAGGGACTACTGGAAAACACTGCACAAGTCTATCAGGTTTTTGTAAAACTTAGCCACCACTGATCCAGGAAGGGTGTCAGATAATTACAGGCAAAGTTCTATTGAGGAACAAGGATTGCTTGAGCAAAGAAATATGCTTTAAGTTTTAGTGTTAACTAGCCAGAATAGGGACTAAGGAGGGTTATCTCTGCCAGACCTGCATAGGCCAAGACAAAGGGATTGGAAAGAAATCAGGCACCCATCAGACACCTATGGAAAGATCCAGTCTGAGCATGCTCAGACACATGCCCGTAGGCTCAGGTGAGAGAGCCATTCACAGGACATCACACAGGTGGGCCCAAATTAAATTCAGCCCGCAGAATTGGCCAATACCCGTAATCACACCTCCACCAGCCAGTGCGGCAGGAGGAAATAAAAGCAGATGGCGAAGCCCCCACACAACTTCTCGGGATTTCCTCGTTCCCTCAAGCATGGCTTCATGCTCCCGTTCATGTATTCTTTCCATGTGGTTTTTTGTTTTCAGCCATTAATTCATTTCACCATGACTCCTTCTTGGCTCCTGCGCCTTGTATGCTTTGCAGAAACCACCTGTGCCTTCAGAGACTATAAAACCTGACACTTCCCTTTTCCTCATAAAAGTCGCTTAGATTACAGACATGCTTCTGCCACATGAATGCTCTCTCATCTCCGTGGAGCAAGAACTAGGGTACTCCAATCCAGGAGCCTAACACTCGAACTTTATGTTCAGGGAGGTGGGTTATAAAACCTCCTCAGTGTTAACTAGAATGCTCACTCTCTGGTTTAAATGAATAGATGAAAAGACCATTTCTTTGATTTATTTTTTTGGACATGCAAAGTAGTTGTGCGAATTACATGCCTTGGAGAAAAAAAAATATGTGTGTTATTTTTCCCCAAATAGAAGTGGAATAGAAAATAATGGGGGTAGAAAAATTGGTTGTCTTTTTTAAAAATTGATTGTCTTTATAGGCTTATTTTATTCAATTACTGGGCGAGAATAAACATTTATTGAGTATGTACTTGCCAGTATTTTATAAACATTAGCCTCTTCTATATGCTCCCTAACTTCTGTGTAGTAGATACTATTCTAGCTAGTCAGAAACCGATAAGAGAAGAAGCCTTCATAGATGAAAAGGAACTGGCAGGCATCTTAAGTGCAAAAGACAGGTGGAGACATGTTTTTGCATATACATCTTTAGCACACAGGGAGGCTATGGCAGAATTATATACATTTCCTTATCAGTGGGAGAGACACCAGATATTGTAGCTTACAAAATTTCTGGGAAAGAAAGACAATGAGTGAAGCAACTCTTGAGTTTCTTACCTGATCCAAGAGCACAGCATGAAATCTGGGGTGCTGGGTGTCAGAACATGCAGTTCGGAAAGGAGGAGGTGAATTACAGAGACCAGCCAATAGTGCCCAAAGCAGAAGACCGGCAAGAAATCCAGGCCTCTTAGATCAGAAAAGGGCCCTTTGGATTTTTTCTCCAAAGTATCCTTCTTCAATAAACCTACTCTTTCTGTCACACTTTTTCTCTGACTCTTGCCTGAATGTTGTCACTCTCTGGAAATTTTTCCAGCAAAAGGGACAACCACCAAAGAGTGGAGAGGCTTGAAACCCAGTTCCCCCTCTCACCCACACCCTGTCACTGGTGTGTAAAATAAGGAACCAGAATATGAAAAGTTGAATAGCCTGCCTGATACACAACTCGGGATAGCCTACTTTCAATAACTAATTTTTCCACTCAGTCACACTGATGCCAAAATGGGACTCAAACTTTCTATGGACGTCATTACTGAATGTATTTTTATAGCATCTCTACTCTTTCAACAGTAGTCTCAAGAAATGCTCTCTGCTGGAGGGAATACTTTGTCCAACACTCCATCTGCCTCTGGGGTGAGGCTGTCTCTCTGGAGGCACAAAGTCCTCAGTGGACCTTCCTGTTGTGGGCCACAGCCTGTTTCCCCTCTCATCCCGACTCCTCCGCTCCTTCAGGAAGCTGACCTGGACTATATTCTGTAATACCGTATGTGTTATGCATCTCATCCCCTTCTCATTCAATGTTCCCCAGGGAACCCAACCTATAACACAAATCATGCCATCTGCTTTTTTAGATTAACAAGAGAAAAAGGATAGCTTATAGAATGATAAATCCCTTTAAAAGTGCTCTAACTATATTCACTCAACGTAAAAGCATGTAAGGATGTATGTGTCCACAGTATTCTCCTCATTTAGACATTTCCATTTTTTAAGTCAATAAAAAAATGCTAGCAATGTCTTAGCTGAAAAGGATTCACCTCATGATGGGCAGCCCAGTGCCCAGTTGGATTGCCTGTGTGTACAGTCATTGAGCCAAGTAACAGAATGTGATCCCTGTCAAAGCTTCAAAGAGAAGGCACCAGAGCAATCCTCCGCTGGAAAGACACTCTGATCTTCAAAAACACACGTGTGAATATGGTTAGGTTTCTACAAGGGGTTGTATCTCAGTTCACTGCTTCGCATGTTGAAAGAATTCACGCTGAAGCAAGATATGTGATCCGAGTGAGTTTTTACGAAGTACAGGACAAGTTTCAGGTTTTACCTTCTGAAAAGGGTACAGGTTATTTCTGGAAAGCATGCCAAGCTGTTCTGGGGTTCACAACTGGACAGAACAACCAAATGTAAAGAGTGCCTACATGTGTGGAACGGGGAGGGGGGCTATGTATCAGGAAGCCAGAAGCCCATGAATCCTACAGGCTAAGAGCATGTGGACCAAATGGCTGTGGACCCCCAAGTCGTGCACCTGCACAGGGGAGAGACCTTCACCCTCCACCTACGTCTGACCAAATGCAGGATAAGAGAAAGCGAGGCCTTCCCACAGCCAGGATCTTTGACACCTCTGGCTGGGGAGGCGTGGTTGGGAGCATTTGTTGGACCCATTGGCTGAGTTAGGCCCACCTGTGTGAAGTACTTAAGGTAGGTGTGTCCAGGATGATGTTGTTTTTACCTGGGCCTAGGGGGGATTGTGTTTGTGCGTGCTCAGTTTGAGGTCTTCAAAGGTATCTAATGATTGCCAGATTTCTTTCCAACCTCCTTTAGAATGGCCTTTGCAGGCTTGGGAGCTACCTAACCGTATGTCACAAGTTTCGATGGGAAGCCAAACTTGGGAAAACAATAGCCAATAAATACCCCAGGGAAATGCAAAGGGGAAAAAAACACAGTAACATATTTCATACCCTCTGTGATGGTTAAAATGAAAAAGTCAGAGATTATTAAGTGGTTGGTGAGGATATGTTGACATTAAAGCCCTTGTACATGACCAATGAGAATGTAAAATGGTCAAAGGTACTTTGGTGTACAAGTGGGTGAATCTCAAAAGGTGACTTATAAATTTGCCTTATGACCTCCTAGTTATGTACCCAAGAATAGCAAAATATGCAAATTAATACTTTGGCGTACCTTATCCATAATAGCTCAACGGTGGAAAGAACTAAAATACCCATTAATGATTACTATTGGATAAAATGTGACATAGCCATATAATGAAATTTTGGTAAAACATGATTGAATCTTAAGAATATTGATGCAAAAGACATTATCTAGTAACAGACCAGCAATGGGAGCAATTCAAAGCCACAAAACCCCTGAGGAACCCCCAAAATAGAATTCAGGCTAGGAGGGACGGTTCCCAGAACCCCACAGAACCAAATAATCATAAAGGTCAGCAGACAGATCTGGAATTAGTATGCTCTTACATTTTCTTTCTTTCTTTTTGCTAGTGTTTTTCTTTTTTCATTTTATTCATCTTCTGTTTTCTTTTTGTTTTGTCTGTGTTATGGTTGTTTTGCTTACCTATACAAGATAGGCACAGGAAGCAAACCCAAAGTGAAAGCAACTGATGTAAGGGTTTCTGGAGGAACTTGGGGGGGGGGGGAGGACAAGGAGGTGGGGGGAAGGAATAAGCAAATAATGCCATGGAAAGGGGAACAACTAGCGAATTAAAGTCAACAATGAGGAGGATGTAGAGATCCAGGTGGCATTGGAGCAACAACAATTTAGCTGAAAGGAATCACTAAGAGGCAGAAGAAGGGTGAGTATGATGTTGGGGCAGGAGAAAAGTAAAAGGAAGCAGAGTAAAGATCTAGGAAGCAAAGATAGGGATAGAGGTTTAGACAGAGTTGTGCATTCATATAAATACATTAATTCTTAAAGATAGAGGCATTGTCCTATGTATGCATTTCCTTTTAAATCATTTTATTGGGGGCTTGTACATAACTTGTCACAATCCATACATACGTATACTGTGCCAAGGACCTTTGCATGCCTGCTGCCGTCATCATTCTCCAAATATCTGCTTTTCTACTTGAGCCCTCAACATTATATTTTCATCTTTTCTCTCCCTCCCTGCATCCCCTCTCCCTCACCAACCCTCAATACTTTATAAATTATTATTTACTTTGTCATATCTTACACAGCCCGGCATCTCCCATCGCCCACTCCTCTAATGTCCATCCTCCAGACAGGAGGTTATATGTAGATCCTTATAATTGGCTCCCCGTCTCTACCCTACCTTCCCTCCACCCATCCGGTAACTCCACTCTCACTGCTGATCATGAGAGGTTCATCTCTCCAGGATTACCTGTATTTTCAGTTCATGTATGTATCAGTTCAGGTACCTCTTCCAGTCCAGCTGAATTTATAAGGTAGAATTGGGATCCTGATAGTTGGGGAGAGGAAGTCTTTAAGAACTAAAGGATAGGGCTGAGCCCCGGTGGCATAGTGGTTGTGCACGGGACTGCAGCCCACTGGGTTGGAGGTTCAAATCCAGCAGCAAGGCTGGGCCTCCTACTCCCACCACCAGAGGGCAGTGATGCCCCAAAAGCCAAAAACCAAAAAAAAAAAAAAAAAGAACTAGAGGATAGTTGTATATTTCATCATTACTTTCACTGCACCCATACTGGCCCATCTCCTCCCCATGACTCTTCTGTAAGGGGGTGTGCAAATGCCCACAAATGAGCCCTGGGTCCTCACTTGCACTCCCCCTCATTCATAGTGATGTGATTCTTGTTCTTTGATGTTTTATACCCACTCCCTTCTACCCCTCATGATCACACAGGTTGATGTGCTTCTTCTATGTGGGCTTTGCTGCCTCTGTGTTAGATTGGTCGCTTGTTTAACTTCAAGCCTTTAAAGACCCAGATACTTTATCATTTCGTAGCTGGGCACCATCAGCTGCCTCTACCCTGTTTGCCTCTGCACTCATTTGTCTTCAGTGATCATATTGGGAGGATGGGCACAAAATGATATGATTTCTGTTCTTTGATGCCTAATACCTGATTCTTTTCACTCCTCATGGTGTGCTTCTTCTTTGTTGCTTGTATATATATTTCTAGTACTGAAGCACTAGATAGACTTCAGGCCTCTGCACATGCCTTCACTCAATGCAAGAACCTTGTTCTAAGAACCTGGCATTCTGTGATCCTCATTCTCCTATCACAATTGCTGAAGACAAAATGGGTGTACGGAAAGCAGATGGTGCCTGGCTATCAAAAGATATTGCATCTGGGATCCTAAAGGCTTGAAGTTAAACAAACTGCCATCTAGCTGAGAACCAACAAGGCCACATGGAAGAATCATACCAGCCTGTGGGGTCATGAGGTAACAACAGGATCAGGTAACAGGCATTATAAAACCCCAAACAAAATATTGTTGAGAACCAGGGGGGTTGGAGTTGAGATCCAAAACTCATCTGTAGACAATAGGATATGCCCCCACAGAAAGGTAACAAGGAAGACATGAGTCAACCATGGTGCCATATAGCACCAATGAAACACACAATAGTCCTCTGGTTCCTTGAGCTTTCCTCGCCCCTCAGATCATGACCTCCCAGTCCTGCCTTTCACTACATGCTATACTAGAGCATGTACACAGGTATAGATAAGAGATAAGAGCACGCAACAAATGAATCCAGAAATAGGAATGGAAGTAGTGATATCAGTAGGGCAGTGGTTCTCAACCTTCCTAATGCCATGACCCTTTAATACAGTGTCTCATGTTGTGGTAACCTCCCTACCATAAAATTATTTTCATTGCTACTTGATAACTGTAATTTTGCTACTGTTAGGAATCATATAACCCCTGTGAAAGGGTCATTTGATCCACAAATGAATGAGGACACACAACAGGTTGAGAACCACTGCAGTAGGGAAAAGAGAAACCAATAGCAATGATTGACACATAACCACCATTCATTCCCAGGAGGATGAACAACAAAAACCATTGGGAAAAGGATACAGTGGGTAGCGTATGCGACGAAAAAAAACCCAAGAATTTACCATTTATCAAGGGGTCACAAGGGTGGGAGGGTGAGAGAGGGAAAAAAGGGGAGCTGATCCTTAGGACTCAATAGAAAGTAAATGCTTAGAAAATACTGATGGCAATGTATGTACAAGTATGCCAGATGTGTGGATTGTTATAAGAGCTGTAAGAGCCCCTGACACAAAGATATTTTAATTCAAAAACTAGAGGCAATGTCATCTTTATATGACAATACATCAAGGAAGTGGATGGATTTGGGCCTCTGTTCAAGCCATCTCTCAACACAAGAACACTTTGTTCTAACAGCCTGCGATTCTGTGATGCTCACCCTCCCAACACAATTGCTAAAGACAAAATACGTGCATAAGCAAATGTGGTGAAGAACGCCGATGGTGTATGGCTCTCAAACAATAAGGGCTTGAAGTTAAATGAGCAGTTATCTAGCAGAAAAGCAACAAGCCCACACTGAAAAGCACACCAGTCTGTGTAATCATGAATTATTATCGGAATCAGGTAACAGACACCAGAAGATCCAAAACAACAACAAAATATTGTTGACAATGAGGCGTGTAGGCGCAGATGCAAAACTCACCTGTAGACAACAGGACATTCCCACACTGAAGGGTCACAAGGAAGGGATAAGCCAACCAGTGTGCAGTATAGCACTGATGAAACACACACTATCCTCTAGTTCTTTGAGACTTCCTCACTCCTCACTATGCTGACCCCAGCCCTGCCTTTCAGTCCTGGCTAGACTGGTGCATGTACACTGGTACAGAGAAGAAGAGCTCAGGACACATAGGTCAGATAAACCTCTGAGGAACAGAAATGGGAGTAGTGATACCAGGAGGGTAGGGAGAAAATAGGGAGCAGAGGAGAAAAGGGGGAAACAGATTGTAATGATCAATGCATTACCTATCCCCTGAGGGATCGAACAACAAAAATGTGGGTGAAGGGAGACAGTGGCCCATGTGTGATATAAAAACAATCATAATTTTTAAGTTTTTAAAGGATAACAAGAGTGGAAAGAGAGATAAAGGGGAAATACCAAGGGTTCAAATAGAAAGTAAATGCTTACAAAATGATGATGGCAACATATGTATAAATATGCCAATAAAATTGATGTATGGAAACTTATAAGAGCTGTAAGAACCCCCCCAAAATCATTTTTAAAAATAATAATTGGAATTAGATAATTAAAAAAGAAAGTAAATGACATCAGTCACAAAAATGCATGTATTGTATAACTCCACTTGTATAAAATATCCAAAATAGGCAATTCTATAGAAACAGATTAATGATTGCCAGAGTGGAATAAAGAGTAGCTATTATTTATAGGCACATAGATTTGTGTGTGTGTGTGTGTGTGTGTGTGTGTGTGAATCTTGAAAATATTTTGAAATTATATTATGGGTATGATTGGCAAACTCTATAAATGTACTTAAGTCCATTGAGTATACATACTTTTTAAATGGGTGAATAGTGTAATATGTGAATTGTATCTCAGGAAAGCCAGGAAAACAACACAAATGCTCTTTAAAAAAATCTAAGTTGTACTGATTTGTTTAAATCAATTTCAGTATTATAATCTCAATATCATATTCAGTTGACTATAATAGTATCAGGAATAGAGTTAATGGATATGTCGTAAGCTTGCATGTCAATTGGAGGGAGTGGACATCTGTACAGTAACCGTGAGCAGGACAGAAGCCAGGATCATATGGCTATGCCACAAATACCAGTGGGTGGGATTTCTCTGGCATCTACTGAATTTCCAAACTCAAATGGCTGGTTGGATTGGTCCCAGGTTATATGTGTTTTCTGAAGCTAATTCATAACCCATAAAAAAACAAGTTCTGTATAATTTCAAGAATTTTTAAGGATTTCTGGTGGCTAATTGGATTTTTATATTTCTCTTATCCCTCCTCAGGAACTTGGAATGAACTAACAACTTATGGTAGCCAATTGAGTTTTGTTTTAAGAGAAATTTTCAGTTTATGTATCATGTTACAATAAATATTACTGAGCACTCAGTGTAAAGATGTTTTAGATACCATATATCCTTCATAAGTATAGAAATAAAAAAAATAACTGATCTAGATCTGCACAGTAATTAAAACTCTACTCTCCTGACCTTGAATCCCACCTTTCTACTGTACCCTGGACCACTACTTTTTTTTTTTCATTTTACTGGGGTCTCATACAACTCTTATCACAGTCCATACATAACATCCATTGTCTCAAGTATGTTTGTACAAATGTTTCCATCGTCATTTTCAAAGCATCTCCCCTCTACTTGAGCCCTTGGTATCAGCTCCTCATTTCCCCCCTCCCTTCCATCCCTCCCTTCTCCACGAACCCCTAATAATTGGCAATCTATCATTTTTTCATATCTTGCACTGTCCATCATCTCCCCCACTCCCTTGTCTGTTGCCCATCCCCCCTGGGAGGAGACCATAGCGAGACCACAGTGATCGGTTCCCCCTCCGCCTCCCACCTTCTTCTTACCCTCCTGGTATGATACTCTCAATATTGTGGACCACTACTTATCACCATTACAATAAATTACAATCCCAGGAATTGTGTCTCTTTCTGTTATTTCACAATTGTAGCACAATTCAATGTTCACAACCTTGTCTTTCTTTTGTCAGTTCTTCCCTAAATATGGATAACCTTAGGTCAGAGCTTTCCAACATGTCAGGAAAAGGGAGTAACACGCTCTAAATACTTGATAGTCAAACAGGAAACATTTGACAATCCACAGTAAAAAAATCCCTCTCTCCACAAAAACATGCAAAAAAAAATGTGGAGGGGTGTGTGTGTCTCCCTAGAGAGCAAAATTGTATTATCTGAAATTATAAATTGCTGAAATTGGATTGATAAATCTAATAAAGTAAATGGGGGAAAGACTGTAACTGATGAAAAATTCCTCTGGTCAGTGCCTATGTCTTTTGGCAGAGGGCCAATTAGTGAGCTAGAAGGGAAGACTCAAAGGAATTCTCTTTGACCTTGACTTTGGATATAGTTTCTTCTCCTAAAGGCCCAAAACAAGGGGGGAGAAAACAGTCTATCTTTCAACTGATTTACATTGAGAAAGATGTACTTGGATTATTAACTTCTTAATTCTATTTCAAAATTATTAACTAGTCTAATTTTAAGTAAGCATAACAGGGACTCCAGTTCTGCACACATATCTTTTTGGACAAAGTAAAGTGCTTGATCAGAGAGGAAACAGAATTCATTTATCAAATCTTAAACAATAAATCATCCAGTAAGTGATAACAATCTTAAGTTGGACCATGACCACGGGAATACTGAGAGGCTATGACTTGTTCAAAAGTCTCATGGAAAATGGAATCAATAGGACTAATCATGTCAGTATTCAGGGGGCAGGAGGCAGGGGAGGCAAAGGATTCTTAGGTAAACTACTCATTTAAATGGTGATTTTCTTTAAACCCTAGTAAAAAAAAATTCATCGCAAAGCATCCAAGCTTGCAAATGGTGAGCTTTCTTTGGTATATTATTCTCTATCCCTAACATTTCTCTGTGTGTGTGTCTCTCTCTTATCTATCTACCTATCTATCCATCCATCCATCCATCTATATGTTTCTATCTATCTACCCATCTATGTGCCTGTAAAACTCTTGGTACTATATGACCTTTTCCTCTTTCCTGTTCTGCATTGAAATCCCCTCTAAAGTAAAAGTTTAAATTACTTCTGGTAAACTTTCTTTGAGCACACAGTTACAAAACACCTTCTTTTGCTTCTTGACCTATTTTCACACCTCTATTATTATGATATAATTGCGTACATATCCATTTCCTGATCTCCACAGAGTATGTTATGTTTTACTCATCTTAATATCCCCAAGGCATAAAATAATACCTAACATGTGAAAAGGAATCAGTAGATGTTTATTGAATATATGAATGGGAAAATGTACTACGTTCATTTCTTCAGTATGAGGTATGGGGATTTAAGTATGCAGTGCAAAGATGAGTCAGAGACAAAACAGGGAGGTATGTTAAGACTAGACACATAATAATTTAAAAGTTATCAATTGGTGAGTAGGGGAAAAAGAGGAGCTGATACTTAGGGCTCAATAGAAAGCAAATGTCTAGAAAAGAATAATGGCAAGATATGTACAAATATTTTTGATACAATTGATGTGTGGGTTGCTATAAGAGCTGAAAGATTCCTCAATAACATGATTTATAATAAATAAATATATTGCTAGTGATAAGATATAAACTTTTAAAAAACTCTTAATTACTTTTCATTACAACTTGAATATGTTATACTGAGGACTATCTGTACTTTATTACAGTAGCATGTAAAAAGATATATTCTATTAAATCAAAATGCAAAACATGGTGTTATATCTTCTAGAGGCAAGAAATGCAGAATATATTGAAAAGTTGGTTGTTGCTGATAAAGTTGTTAAAATTTAGTACCCTATATCATTGGCTCTCCCTTATGATCCATTTAAATTTGTTGTACTTTTGAATATTCTTTTTATTAAAGTTTTTATTTGTCTCATTAAAAAAGTCTAGATGCATAAAATAGGATTGATTTAGAACCCTGATAAGCAGATGAAAGATAGCTGGCTAGGCAGATACACTGTCCAGACTCAGACCACAGACACCAGAACCCGGTGATAAGGATCTGAATGATAATCATGGAACCCAAAGCTGCATAGGAAAGTATAAAGAAGTAGAGAAAATATCAACTACAGAGAGACTAAATGGAAAGAGTGATCAAGGAGAGAAATACTCTAGGTGAGTCCCCAATGGGCCACACCTGCCAGGGCCATTCTGAATAAACAGAAGTTCAAACAGGACAAAGCCAGATTACTGGCTTTTCTTACTCAAGACTACTGGAGGCAACACCAAAGATTTTTGTCCAGAGAGTTGTGCTCTTTTCCTTTCCCCACCCCACAGCCTCCTGAGGACAGAAGGGGGGACTTCTCCTCAACTCTTGCCCACTTGCTGTCAGGCAAACCACTGGCAAGGTTGTACCTCTGTTTTTACATTTTTTTCCTTTTCTTTACTTCTTTTAGATCATTCACACACAGACACACACACACAGAGACACACCAAAAAACCATTCTCCCCTCATTTTCTCTTTCCTCTTCTTTACCTTAATCCCACGAAGCAAGTACCTTCTCAGGCAGCAACGAGAGTGGCAGTGCACACTCCTATTGTGGGGGAGGGGGGAGGGCAGAATTCTCTTTCCACTGTAGAATGTGTGAAGACGAGCAGTTGCACTAGCACTGTGCCAACCATTTTGCTCTTCCCTTCTTTATTCATGTGTTTCCTTCTTCTGCATTCTTGCTTTTAATTTTGTTTCCCCCTCTTCTTCTCCTCTCCCTCACTTTGCATTTAAACCTACAAAGAAAGCACCACTGACCCCTGCCATCTATGATAAAAAAGAAGGGATCAAGAAAAATGGAGTCACCAAGGAAATCATAGACAACACAGGAAATATTTTAAATGTACTCAGGGCAACAAGATGAGAACAAAGTGACAAAATAAATGAAAAGTTAGAAATCATACAAAATCAGCAAACAGAAATTCTGAAGACTGATGCAGAGTTTCAGAAATAGACAACATATTAGGAATGCAAAGGAGTGAAATCATTGAAAGATAGAGTTAGTGAAATTGAAGACAAACTTCTTAATACCGATATTAAAAGAACAATCAGGAAAAATCTCAAAAGATTAAGAGGTGGGTGGGACACCATCAATAAGATTAGCACATGGGTGGTCAGGAAACCAGAATAAGGAAAACAATAAACAACAAACGAATTGTCAAAGATGTATGAAAAACTTCCCTAATACAATGCAAAATGAAAAGTGTGATAGGTAGACTTATTGTGCCAACATGGTCAATGAGCATGTGGGGTTAATTGAAAGGGCTGAGAGGTAAATGTTTCAGTGAGCCTTGACTGTCTGGTCTCCTGCTCCTTGACCATCAGACCAGTGTGCGGCCGCCTTGCTTGCTCTCTGCCTCCATTTGCAAGCTGCACCACCTGTGGGACACCCTACCTGTGGACTGTCAGGCTATAACTTGAGGTTCCATCAAGAACTGCTTCGCCACACTACTGGAGTATACATCTCTTGAGCTGAGGACCTTTGGATCCTGTCATCTGGATGACTGTTGGTGACCTTGATGTTTCTGTCTATGGCTGGATAGCCCGAATTGCTCTACAGAGGACGGCTGGCAGCTCTAAAGACTTGAAGGACGGACTGCCAGTGTATTAGCTTTCTCTTGGAAGTGAGTTACACAGAACCATTTGTACTGCTTTATAGATTAATTGTTTATTATGATATATATATATATATATAATTACTAGTGCCATGGTTTTGTTTCTCCAAGGAACCTTGTCTATCATAACAAGCTTTGCAAGCTCTCAACAAACCTCAAGTATGGAAGACCACAAAAGAAACTCTTATTCTTATTCCAAGACATCTCTTATTCCGACTTTCTAAACTGAAGGCAAAAGAAGAATTCAGGCAAAATGAAAAGTGACCAATGAATATAAAATTCAGGATAGATAAATCTATAGTGCCATATAGCAACTGGATTAATGGTTCCTTGTGGGTGTGGTAGGAGAGGTCTGGAGAAATGAGGAGTTAATAACAATGAAGAAAAGAATGAAGAAAATATTCTACATCTGATTGTCGTAGAGACTGTACAAGTCTTCTTGATGTGATTGAACTATTGAATTGTATTATATGCCAATTATATGTCAATTATATGCCAATAAAAGTGTTATTTTGTTTAAAAAATCTGTTCAGCATCCCGTCATTTCAGGAGGTAGCATATGAGCAAGATCCAATAGTAATGAAGGAAGACGTTCAAGATGCAATGAAAACATTAAGACTAAACAAAGCTCTGGGAATTGATAGCATATCAATTGGAATGTTTCAACAAGCTGATGATGCACCGGAAGAAATTATTCATCGATATCAGGAAATTTGGAAGATAGCTACTTAGCCAACTGACTGGAAGAGATCCACAGTGTATGCATTTCAAGGAAAGGGGACCAAGAATAATGCTCAAAAAATAGAATAATGTCACTAATATCACATGCAAGCAAAATTTGATGAAAAAATTCATGAAGATCTAGTAAATTTTAGGTGAAGATCATTTAACGATGGTTCCAGTGAACTAACAGGGAGCTTCCAGAGAATCAGGGTGGGTTCAGAAGAGGGTGGGGGACAAAGGATATAATTACTGAGGTCATATTGATCTTGGCAGAAAGCAGAGAATCCCAGAAAGATGCTTGCTTGTGTTTTATTAACTTTGCCAAGACATCCAACTGTGTGAATCATAACATACTATGAATAGTCTTAAGAGAATGGGAATTCCAGAATGCTTCATTGTACTTTATTGGAACTTGTACATGAATCAAGAGGCAGTTGTCTTATTATAAGAAAAAAATGTATGGCAGGATTTTATCCTCTTACTAAACTTATTCAATCTGTAGGCTGAGCAGGTAATCAGAGAAGCTGGTTTATATGAAAAGGAAGGTGACACCAGTCTTGGAAGAAGGGATATTGACAACTGAAATATGCAGATGACATCATCCTCCTGGCTGAAGGTGAGCAGGACTTGGAGTGCTTGTGGATGATCAGGAATTACAGGCTTCAGTGTGGATTGCAACTCCAAATAAAGAAGGCAGAAATCCTCACAACTGAACCAACAGGTAACATCGCGATAGACGGAGAAAGGATTGACGTTGTCAAGCATTTCATTTGGCTTGGATCCATAATCAATGCTCATGGAAACAGCCACCAAGAAATCATAAAATTTTGGTAAACACTAAAATAACAGCAATGCAGGAAATTATAAGAAAAGCCATAAACAAAATTAATTTCATACAGCAAAGACATATGGAACAATCAACACCACACAGGCACACACTAACAAAAGGTCAAAGAAGTGGACAAGGAAAATGGAGTCAGAAAATAGATCAGTCTACTGTCCTGCCACAAGAGAGGAGAGAAAATGGATGGCAGCCCAGAAGAGGGAGAATCTTTTGAGAAATGGCGGTTGGTAAGAAATGAAAACGTTCAGTCTGTCTAAAGCCAGTAGAAGAGTGGTCAATGGTGTCCAGGCTGTAGACCCTGAGAATGCTGGAGAGAAAGCAGTAGGTAAGTGGAGAGAGAGAAATGTTCAAAGAAAAAAATAAAGGGAGAATTCCCTTTTCCTCTGAATGGGTGACTCGGCTTCTAGGTAGCAGTGAGAGACTTAGAGATGGTTTGGGAGTTTGAGAGAAATTATAGACTAATGAAGCAACCAATGTGAGAATTGAAAGAAAAGAGGTTAATTTCAAAAGCTACAAAGGCTTACTAAATTGCATTAGAGTCTACAAGTCTCTACCTCTTTCTTGCCTTGTCCATCTAATCAGAGTCATAACCTTGCCGCCCCCAGGATCATCCCCTAATCCCTGAGAGACTTTGCCGCAGTGGGGCCCATGAACCCTGAGAAGATGTGTGGCCATCCTGATTCATGCTCCCCACAAGTCTGAACACAGAAGGTGAAGTTCCAAACAGTAAACCTAACCATCCAAGATCTGCATAAGGACAATTGTCTTACGTGAAAACTTAACCCCCTTGTTGGACCGTGATCTGAGTCCTGCTGATAACAGTGTCCATGCTCAACGGCTACCTGACACACTGTCCCGCTGAAACCCCCAGCAGCTCCCCAAGATAAGGATGTGCAATCTAGTCTGCCTCTGTCAAGACTCACTGCCTGGGAGACCCAACAGGGCCCCTGCACGCTGCCTTTCCAAAGCCGCTAGGAGTCGGAGCTGACGGCACACTGTGTTTTTCAGAATGAACACCAAAAAACCATCACTGAGCTTCTCCAAATTATTTCACACCCTAATGACAGGGAAGTGCTGGGTGTGAACTTTGTGGCCGCTGTGTTCTTTCTGCTGTCAGCCGCACCCCCAAACACTGCCAGTCTCTTCTCTGTCACAGATCCCTAAGGGTCTCATGCCCATCCCACTTAACCAGGGTAAAGAGGGCATTTTCAGGAAGAAACCTGGTCTCATTGAATTTTTTTCACTACTCTTTTGTAAGGTCCCTATACTGAACATCAGGGGAACTCAACTGTGTTCAAGAAATTCTTAAAGAATACATGGCACGCGAGAGGGAACCTGACACTCAAAGGAGCTGGGGTTCTTTGGGAGTTTCCACTCAGACTCCAGTTCACTTTCACAGGCTTAACAACTCCTCTTGCTTCTTTCTTCTTGGGCAGAGGCCACACCCCCCTCCAGCTCTTGAGTTCTGGGCCTCCTGCCTCATAACTCAATATAGAATCAGCCGCATTCTTCTTAGCTCTTCTCACTCCCATTCCTTCTACCCTTTGATCCTTTCTTTGCACTCTGGTGTTCTTGCCTGTGGGGATGGGGCAGCTCCCTAGTGAGAGGAAAGCAGTAAAGGGATAGCCATAGACCATTTCGGGAGATGGCTGATTTTAAGGTAGCTTAGAAACTTCTCAACATGACTTCCTGTTCTATAATTCCTGCCTCCGTGGTTTCAAACAAAAGGTGGGTGGGCACTAAGATTGAAATCACGGGTTCATAAGGCCCTGAACTGGAACAGTTCAGTGGTCACTTTGGCCCAGAGCTTATTGATTAGGACATTTTTATTGGTACGCAAGTGATTACCTCCCCTTCCCACCTCACCTCCATGTTCTTAAAGGAAGTTCCCTGGTGAAGGGAAAGTGCATATGGTGAAAACAGGTACTTAATCATAATTCTTACCAGCAAGCTTCTAAAATTAAATCATGCAGGGTTAGTAGTAGTTTTAAACCTCCTAGCATTCTTCAATTATCATAATAATACCTTACCTTCAGCAAATGTGCTATATATTCCAAAGCCCTTCCATTTACATCAGTTCACTTTTAATGCATGCATCGTTTTTGCTCTCCCCTCCCTTCCAGTTGGCCTATAAATTGATTTATTTATGCTGCTTAGCCCTGGGGATTAATCAACTGTTCTAACAGTCTCCAATTTACCTAAATAAATAGGGCTTCCCTAATACAATTAATCCAGACCTTATAAAGTCACACAGAATGTAACACAGAATGAACATTCTCCTAGTATATGTCTGACTTTTCTTTCTTTCCATGACCTGATCTATTCTCTTTTAGCTTCTTCCTCTCTTTTGGCAATCTAGCTTATATGCACAACCCAAAGTATGCTACAATTTCTAACCAAGTAGAAGTAATATGCATATATTGTGTATATATATAGTGTCTGTGCTGTCATAGTTGGTACTTTCAATAACAGAATGGGCGTCTTATGCAATGTTGCTAAATTTGCTTGGACACCTCTGAATTCTAATTGGACACTTCTAACAACAGAGAACCAGTGACTGTGTCCTGTCCCATCACATGACTGTACAGGAGCCGACATCTCTCTGTGAGCAGATAATCTAGCCGAACAAACTGACAGACTCACAACCATCAGGTCAATCCAGACTCACGAGGTCCTGACATCGATCTTCTGAGGTTGAGAATCTTCACAGAAGCAGACAGCTTCATCTTTGTCTTGCTGGGCAGCTAGTAGATCTGAACTGGAGAGCTTGCGGGTAACAAACAAGCCAATACCAGGACTCCTCATAAATGGATAGCGAGGCCTAAATTATCATTGCTGACCTTCAAAGGGGCCTCAAAGCCTAATTTTGATCACCTTGGCTCTTGACAGCTTCTTCACATAGTGGGTGATTAGAATAACCCCCTCAAGGAATTTCCTCATCAGTCAGATCAGCTGCACTCTACCCTGATCCTCGATCTAATGAGTTTCATTTCTCTGCCAGCCCAGATATTATCCAAATAAACCAACCATAGACTCTTACAGTGCCCAAGGATAGGTAAGACATCTTGGGATTGGTCTCCACCAGCACCGCTTGTTCACGTTGCTCCTAGATGTACTGCCAGCATTCATTGCTTCTCCTCTGGTGTCCTCCTATTCCAGGACAGGTGGCTGATAAACTGCTGTCCATCTCCTCCATCCAGGGCTGGGCATCACGTGCTCAGTCACCCATGTAACTGTTGGACAGAATTCCCTCCCTCACCAAGAGGGCAGAGGAGGCAACCCAAACAGTGAGTCCCATCTGACCTAGAAACGAGTTCGTATGACCAAGCTGAAGCATGTGCTCAACTTCTGTTTCCTCACCCAAGAATGGGGAGGCGATGCTACAACTCCTTCACTGCTCCAAGCCACATCCTCCAAATGCATTCACAAAACGGATGTGTGGTGCCCGTGGGGGGAAGGAACAGGGCTGTCTGCTTCTCCTTGAACCAAGTTTTGCTTTGAGTCATACCATTGATACCAGTGTTCTAAATCCGGTTTTTAAGAAATGGTCATTTCTAACTGAAGATCTTTGTCCTTGGGGATTGCAAATGGTTAACACGCTTTTCTACTAAATGAAAGATTGGAGGTTCAACTCAACCTAGGGGCATATACAAAGAGTTAGAAATCTACTTCTGACAAGTCAGCCATTAAAAATTGTTGAGACACAATCCCACCCTGACATATATGGAGTCAGAGTTAACTTTACAGCACTAGGCTACGTATGATAAACACGGACATGGGATTGTCTCCACTGCACTCAAAATGGGTATGATGTCATTAGACTTGTCCCTGAAAGGAAGATTTGTGTTGCTATTGCCTAATGCTTCAAATTCCATTTTCCTGGGTTCAAAGCTTTTAGAAAGGGACACTTGATCATTTAGTGCCTTTAAAATTTGGTCAAAATAAAATTTCACAAATGCTGCAGGTATTAAATTTGTTATAAATATACACTTGTTTTCTATTAAAAATTATGTCAATAATTAAAATCCTGTAAATCTGAAACCCAAGACACTTAGAGTACTCGATACCATAGTACTATAGAAGCTAAAAAGAAATATTTACAATTATGATGTGTTGAAGTTATGAACACACATAGAAACACATGTGCATACACATACAGGTAGTTTTTTGTGATAGCATTTGTCTTAGCCATGAGTTTGTCATATGGAGAAAAGCACTACATTTTACATAAATATGGAAGGTATAGGTAGCTCTAAGATTTTCTTACCAATCCCTAGCATATTTTTTTTGCACACAACCTAAACGATTGCACCCAAATACTTTTTGTCCCCAGATAGTCCCAAGAGAGTCATTTACAATTCCCTTTCTAGTCTCTCCAGTTTAAACCTACTTGGTAACAGAGTATCGTATTATGTCTTGTTTATATTTTGTGAAGAACAACACAGAAAAGTGAGAATCCTGCTGTGGAGTCATAATTAATAAAGACTCCTTAGGAAGAGCCCTAGGAGTCTACCATTTAAGCATTCAGCGACTAACCAGTCAGAAGACAGATGGAGTAATCTGCTGCTGTGAAGATGGCATCCTTGGAAAGCCCACGGGGCCGTGCTAGCCTGCCACATAGATCACAAGGACTCAGAATTGCCTCATGGCAGCAGGTTTGTCTACTGCCCTGGAATATATGAATGTGTGCCTAATGTTAGTAATAGAATCATTTCTTTCCACATCGAAGATTTTTCACAGGTTGAAAAAAGAAAGTCAGACCAATAAGTGGATACATCCTTTCTCAGGACCTAATTTGAAAACTGGGAACTAATAGGGAAAGTAGAATGAAAAGACAATGGACTCTGACTTCTGAGCCCTCACTCTCTCTCCCCTCCATGTGGTGCTACCCTCACATCTTTTGTTCCTGATTAAGTATAAGAAGTATCCTGTCCAAATCTCCTGAGGTTATAGTTCCATGATCCCTCAGTAGCAAATGAAAAGAAATGAAAGCAAGTTAACTCCACTAGCACTGAAGGGCATGGCAGAAAATTAATCATCTTTCTATAAACAAACCTTCTTGTCTTTAATTTAAGAAACCCTGTTTGGGTCACACTACTTAAGTGAGAGTCCAGACAGCCATGTCTTTTATTATGAAACAAACAAAAAAGTGTGGTAGGAAACACTGAGCACAAGGAAATCATGCAAAAGTTTGGAACTTATCAGTGAAAAATTGAACTGATGATAGTCCTTGGTTTAATTCCCTAGCATGTAAATATCATCTTTTCTCTCGGCCAAACCACTCAGCACTTCCATAATCTAAAAACAAAAACATTCCATACTTTTTATGGATCATCTCCCAGCGCCTGTATGTCATTTCCAATTTGAAGGAGCCTGAACACTATCTTTTGTCTCAAAACATTTGCCTACTTTGGATAATCATGTAATAAAATGATAAGTGGACTTTGATAATAACTTCTTTAGTAGCATAACATTTTCAAAGTTCATTTTATACTCTAACATCTATCAGCACTTCATTTTTTTTAAATGACCAAACACTATCCCATTGTATGGATATACCACAAATGGCTGATCCATTCTTCAGGATCATTCCTGGATATTTGGGTTCTTTCCCCTTGGGCTAGTGTGAATATCGTTGCTGTGAGTGTACATTTTCATTTCTCTTGTGCGTATACCTAGGGTTGCAATTCCTAGCTGAAAGGATAACTCTGTGTTTAACTTTTGAGGAACTTCCAGAATCTTTTCCAAAACGCCATTGTACATTTCACAGGAATTGAAAGCATCAGAATTTGAACTTATCATTCATTGCAGCTTGCCTTGGTTTGGTACTTAGTCTAACATCGTATGGTAAAGGCTACTTGTTTGGTCACCCAATTACTGTAACTCCAAAGGAAATCAGAAAGAAAGAGAGGGGAACAGCAAGAGACCAAAACTAATGATTTGCCAACTAAAATTTATATCTATGTCTAGGAAAATGCCATTAGCTCTCACTCTGAGTCAACATATTCTTAGTCGGAGCACACTTAAGACCATCTTTTCCTGTGAGACCTTCTGGAGACAGGCAGATTGAAGGCAGCAAGAAAGGGTAGAAACACGCCTATAGTGTGACAAGAGGCTAAACATTAAACTGAAAATGAAGATTGAAACCTTCTAAGCTGTCGGAACCACTAAATTTTTGGGTTGAACTCTCTATAGACATCTATCAAGTTATTTCTAAGATGTGATGATACAAAAACTGACACCTATGTTTACAGTCTTCAATAATCAAAAAAGACACTATCATGTCAGTTAAACAAAAAAGCAGGAAAGTTCTCAATAGATGTTTGAAGGGATAAATCCAAAAATGGTGCAATTTTTAGAAGTTCATCTCTAAGATCAGACTCTCTGGGTTGGACGGTGACAGAGTGTGTGCGGCATTGGGCTACAAAGAGAAAGGTCAATGGTTTAAACTCATCAGTGGAGCTGACAGAACAGGTAATTCTGTTTCTGGAAATTTTTGCAGTTTTGACAACAGCTCCACTGAGAGTTGCACCTGACTCAGTCACAAAGTTTCAGTTATGTTTTATTTTGACTTAATTTTATGACAGAAATAAAGGACTATGGACAAATCATTATAGGTTTATAGGTTTGGGAAGCTTAGTAACTACTAGTCTCATTTTCATCATAAAAAGGCTGTATCTGAAATTGATGATGCACAAAGATATTTTAGATCTTTGACGCTACCATTTCCTCACTGGTAAGCTTCTATGGAGTGTTGAGGAATATTCTTAATTTACAAAAGGCTCCGATGATTCAGTACTTGACTACTAGCTGAAAGGTTGACACTCTGAATATACCTTGAGATGTTTCTGAAGAAAACCTTGAAATCTGCTTGTCAAGTCTTGAAAACCCAAATGGAGCAGTGCTATTTTGTGCCCAGAGGGTCACCATGGTTTGAAATTGACTTAAGAGAAACAGACAGCAACAATGCCTCAAAGAATAATTGGAGACTCTTCTTGAACTTAGAGGTTCATCTTTGGAAACAGCTGTTTAGGAAGCCTTAAATATCTAGTCGATATCAGACTTTGTAATAGACGCTTGCAACCATAAGATAAGGAAGGATTACTCTTTTCCTTAAGATTTTTTCTAAACCAATAGAAATCAAGTAAACAAACAAGGGATACTTATCTAGCACCTATCATTGCACATGAAAGAAGGCAATAATACATAGATCCCATCTATTGATCCTTTACTATAGTCGTTTGACTGAAGACTTATATTCTTTATAATTGAATTCTCAAAACTCTATGAATTGGGCTCTATTATTATACTCAGGCATGAAGCCATTAAGTGACGTGTCAAAGATCAAAGATGTGGTCTGATTGGGATTCTGACAGAAAAAAAAAAACATATGGAAACCCTTTATGTTTCTGAGGCCTAACTTAGGAAAATGTGTAGTCTCCTCTCACAAGTCTTTCCAGAAGGATACTGGGAAACAGAGGATAGGGATGTATTTTACTTTTGTGTTATTACGATTCAGTTGCACGTAACAGAAAATGTTAGCCATTTTAAGCGGAAAACTGTTCCATGCAACAATTTAATTCAGGAAACTAGGAAATAATCTTAAAAGGGATTTAATTACCATTGAGATGACAGGGGCTGTAGGAGGAGCCATCCAGCTGGACTCCAGGAAGACATTCCAGCCTGCCAAGGAAATTCCAATCTCTGGGAATTCAGGCACCAACTGCTCACTACAAGAGGATCCTGGCTTTCATGGGATCTGCGCACCAGGAATCACTGTTTCTGCTTAGTCCCAGGGTCATGGGACTGCTGGTAATTCTGCACCTCATTCTTCTGTGAATTCACTTCTGAAGACAGTTGTCACTTGAAAACAGCAGATTGGCAGGACAAATCACATTTGGAATTCTAGCTCTGAGGGCATCTGGCCAATGTATTTTTCAAAAATTTTTTTTGGCTTTTCAGCCTGTGCTACTTAAAAAAAGTTGAAACTGATATCTAAAAATCCAATCAGATATATCTGTTAAATGAAGAAAGATTCCTGAGTAAAATCCGCAGTCTTCATCAGCGTTTTAGTCTAAGTTCTTAAAGGTCTCAGTGGGTCCTCTACCTACAAGGAAGGAGCTTTTCACATGTTCAAATGTATTTCCTTTTTAAAATATGTGCCCTCATTAAGACTCCAATTTTACTTTTTGCTTACATATAAAGTATCAAGAAATCTCTTAAATAAGGTTACCTATTTATGTTATAACTCAATGTCTCAATTTAACTTCAACATTATTTATACCCTCCCAGAGAGGGGAGAGTGAATATTTTGTAAAATTTTCATTTGAGTCACTTGAAATGTGTTTTTGTCCTTAGAGTTGTCCTTAGGGTTTTTAATGATGTTTTTAGATACTAATATTGTTGAGTGTCAATTTGTACTCATCAAGTCCCCAAATGAAAGAGTAAACTGCCCCATGGAATTATCTTCACAGTAAACTTCACAACTTAGGCAGTTTTTGACTGTTGGTAGACACAACTGTGAACGAGTATACAGGTACTTAGGCTTCTTTTCTGTATGGAGAGACAGTCCTGTAGTGCTGATACTCACTTTCCTAAGCCATTTATCTCTACATAGATCTTGGATATCAGTAAAAATAAGTTTGCTGCCATGAAGTTGATGCTGACTAAAATGATCCTACAGTGAGTCTATAGGACAGAGTAGAATTATCCCCCACCCCACACATGCTCCATAGTTTCAAACTGCTGACTCGGGGTTAGCAACACACCGCATACCCATCATGCCACTGGGCTATCGGAGATGTTAGCCCACATTCTTATCCCTTTCCAATTCCACTTCCTTGACTTATACCCCAACTGATAGAAAAATACACTAACATGTCAAAGACAGATGTATCCCTTAGAGGAGCCCATTTGTATAGGATCTACTAAAATGAAGCAAGGCGACTCCCCACCTCCACTCTCAAGTCAAATTAAATCTTGGTGAACTACAATTTACCTTGAGCTTCCATAATTTAAGGGGTTACCTTCAAAATCCTAATATATATTCTGTAAAACAATATCTCAATGTAGAAAGCTTATAACATTAAGGAAAACAGCCACTGTCTATGAGTTGATTCTGACTCGCAGGAACCATGTAGGAGCGAGTGCAAGTGCCGCAAAGAGAGTGGCATGGTTGTCAACCTCTGGAGAAGCTGACTGCCACCTTCTCCTGCGGCGTGACTGTCGGTGAATCCAGATGGCTAACCTGACAGCTGGTTGCCTCACGCTTCGCCCATCATGGTACCAGGGGTCCTCAACTTATAATGCTCTCAAAATTGGGGAAAGTTTTCACATCATTAGAGGAAGGAACACTAGCAATAGTCATGACAGTACACCTTTTAGCAATGTGCTTTTCACTTTTGCCTTCCTGAGTTCTAAACACATGTCATTTAAGGACAATATCCTAGCACAAAAATTCATGTCCCTCCTGCCGAATCCCTGGTTATGTAGGGAGGTAATGAGGCAGCAAATACACTATTTTTCCATAGCCTATTCTTGCTTTCCATCTTCACTGGGCAATTTTCAATATTGTGCTAGGAGCCATCATTATTACATGCTTCTGGTGTTTTCTACATGCCAGTTACAAGAAAAATAAAAGGATTTTTGTGCCACTTTCTTTCTCCTTTTTTAGCCGTCAAAAGTATTTATCATTATTATAAGCTCCTCACTCTGAAGTCGACTCAGAAAATTTGATGCCCTCACAAATAAACTAAGATCACATGCTAGCCCATAGCTCATATGCCTGAACACATGGACCTGACTAAGTCTCCATTGTGAATGGGATTAGACTGCATACATACAATCATGCATATAATGTACATGGAACTCTGTGCAGTCATGTGTGCTATTTGGAGGTGTATGTCAATCTTATTCAGTAACACATGAGATTTAAAATCTCTTACAAGGTAACTGAGACTGAGTAGTAGACAAAATGGGTTCCAGTCCTTGTCTGATATTCCTGACTAATATGCTTAGCTATAAAAGAAAGGAAAGAAGGAAGGGAAGGAAAGGAAAGGAAAGGAAAGGGAAGGAAAGGAAGGGAAATCTTGGATGTTTAAGACCACCAGAGGCTTCTCTGAAGAAAGGCTTCATATTTCTGAAATGTTGGCCTTGAAAAGAAGGATACACAGTGCTTCTCTGACACAAGTGGAGTCACCCTCAGTTGGAATCTCCTTAGAAGCTACTGCTTTGGTTTCTGGTTTATGTAGCCATGGGAACATTGGTTATGTTATTGGTACTCACACATTTTTGTGTGTGACAAGGGAATTGAACTAAGTGATACGATTCCATGTGTGTTTACATAACTATGAGAAAATATCTCTCACCCGAGAATATATTTGAAGAGTGCCTTAAAGAACTTTACTCAAGATGGAGTTTCAATAATATGATATTCCTCATAGAGTTGCTGTAGGAATTAAATTAAACTTCATGTTGTAGACTTTAAATCTTCTATAAAGAACTTTGAACTCAATACGCCAGAACTATTTCCCAGAACCCTTCTAGTTGAAGATTCACAGGGCAATCTCTGCTTTGGATAAGGAGGGAAATGTTTGTGATTGCCACTCTCCCAACTCCAGTCCAAAGACCCAGATGAGGCGAGCAAAGCCTGCTCCTCTGCACTGTGTGGGGTCGGCCAGTTGGAAAAGTGTGGGAGCACGGGACAGCAGCTAAGGTATGATGCATCTTGTTAAGGCTGTTGCTGCTTTTCCCCCAGCTGGAAGCATCACCAAGCCTGATGGCCTTCTCCAGGAAGGCCATGCATCTTGGTATTCTTGCACCTACAGCGCATTCTGGCTGTAACTCCTCCAAAAAAACTTTATTTACTCTGTCAGTCCATGGAAAATTTAATATTACTTGCCAACATGAACATTCCAGAGAATCAATTCTTTTCAGTCTTGCTTTTTTTTTCATTACTCAGTTTTTACATGCCTGTGTAAAACACGGTGGCTTGGGTCAGGTACACCTTAGTCCTCAAAGTAGCACCATGGCTTCTTACCACGTCAAAGTGTTATCTGGCAGGAGAGTTGCCTGATACAATACATCATTTGATTTCTGAACTGCTGTTTCCCAGGGTGTTGACTGGATAGCCAAGTAAAAGGAAATCCTTGACAAAGTCAATATTTCCTCCACTCCTCATGATGTTACATATTGGTCCGAGTGTATGGATCTTTGTTTTCTTCATGCTTATGAAGACTTTGGGTATAATTTTATGTTTGGTATTCATTAGTAAGTACTTTGAGTCCTCTCCTCTTTAATTCTGGCAAATCTGGTTGCATATTGCAAGCTGTCAATGAATCTTTCTCCAATCCAACTCCTGCCTTCTTCTTCATTCAGCCCAGCTTCTAAGATTACGTCAGCTTAAAAACTGAATAGGTATGGTGTAAAGGTATAATACTATTATATACCTATTTTGACTCTAAATTGTTTGTTTTCACTTGCTCTACTTGAACAACTATCTTGACCTATGTAGATACAGGTGCCCCATGAGCACAAGTAAGTGTTCTGAAATTCCCATTGTATGAAATGTGAACCGTAGTTTGTTTTTATCCACACAGTTGAATACTTTTGTGTAGCCAATAAAACACAGGCAAACATCTTTCAAGCATTCTCTACTTTCAGTCAAAAGACATCTAACATCAGCAATGATATCCCGTATTTCACATCTTTTTTTTTTATTCTGGCTTGAATTTCTCAAGTTCCCTGTCAATGTGATGCTTTTAAAATTTTTCTTCAGAAACATTTACTTGCATGTGCTATTAATGATATTGTTCTATAATTAGCACATCCTGTTGGGTCTTCTTTCTTTAGAATGGGTAAAAATATGGATCCTCATCAGTCAGCTAATTTGGTAGTTATCTTTCAGAATACTTGCCATCTATGAGAGAGTGATTTTAAATTGATATTTGTAGAATATTGGCACTCCACCATTTCCTGGACCTTTTATTCAACTCTTACTAAATTCCATCTCTACTAAATTTTGTGAAATAACTAAGTTGGCGATTAATAACCACAAGCACTCCCCTCCTCATTTTTTTACATAGTTGGGTTTTTTTAAAACAAAATACCAAATTGAATTACCTCATTTCCAAGTCCTGATTTCCTTACAACTGACTCCAAATTTTTGGCTGGTAGTTTTCATAGTCTTTCATAAACCATATTGTTTGGAACTTTGTACATGTTTTTGCTAGATTATGTTCTTTTGATAGATTCAAGTAAAATGTTTCTGACATTAGTTTTAGCGTACAGCTATTCATATTTATTCTAGAGTGGAGATATTGTAGAATAATTCAGTGCTTTTTTCCTTCACACAATCAAGGTTTTCGCAAGCAGCATATATTGTATACTAAACAGGATCATTTATTTCTTAGGAACATTTAGATAATAGTCACCATATGGATACACAAAATAAGATCGGTAATATAAGCCTATTTTATTGCTTAAAATAGATCCTGAACATCCCTAGAGGAAATAAAAACAAATTTGTCATCATTGCTTATGCTAAAGTAAGGGAGGGGGAAACTCTACTTTTCTAATAAACACATTCCCATACCAGACTTAGGATTTAAATTACTTGGGTATTCCTTTTACAAATAGTCTAGTCTATTTATGATAGCTTAATTCATTAGTCATTTTTGCAAATGCTCGTTTTAATTTATAAAGTCATTGAATGAGTGCAAACATGTTCATCATTGAGACCATGAACACAGTTAGTGCTGGGGCACAGTATTGGTTTTGCATTTCAGAAGCTCCTGTTTCAAATAAGCTATGTCTCTTACAGCTTTGTGACCTCCAAACACCCCTAAGACATTTCAAGTACTTATTTATTCAACATGTATTTACTGCCAGACATTCTGGAGCACTGATAAAGTGATACATAAAAAGATAAAGCTTGTTGCTTTTGCCAGGCCATAATTCTAACGGAAGAGGCAGGCAGGCACGCTACAAGAAAAGTAAGTGAAATATATTGTAGTTTAGAAAGTAATGCACACTTGGAGGGAAAAAACAAAGGTGGAAAGGCTAATATAGAATAAATACTCTTTGGAGATGGCTGGTGTTTGGAACTGAGTTAGCCAGGAAAGAAGAAGCCCTGATAGAAATGTGGTTAAGAGCACTACTGTGAATGGAACGGTCTGTACTTCCCAATGATCAGTGGCTCCAGCAGGGAAGGGACCAGGCCATCTGCCGCCATAAGGATTAAAACCCTGGAAAAAGCCATGGGCCTCTTGTACTCTGTCCCACATGTCACAGTGAGTTAAAATATATTTGGCTTCTGAATTTTGCCATGGAAGTAAAGATGTAAAGAAAGTGAGAAAAGGAGCCATGTAGAGACTTCAGGAAAAGCTTTCCACACAAGGTGGGGCAGTCACCTAATCTGGTGCCAGTTTGAGGATTATGGGTGTAGGGGTGGAGTCTTGCCTGTCAATCTGGAGATAGCCAATGAGATCTCTGTGTGGGCATGGCTTTCTCCTGAGAATTCTGGGAAATCTGGCCATATTTCCCCCTTGGAGGTGAGAGACTAACAACTCAGTCCCTTGGAGCTGCTCTACTGACAAGCCACCAGGCTGACTCCCTGTGAGACATCTGGTGGAGAAGCCACAAGGGTTTACCCGGATGGAACCAAACCTCTGAAGCTGAAAAAGCCACGTAGAGACTCCTGCCAGTGCTGAGATGCTTGAGAAGCCACAAAGAGGCTCCTGCCAATGCTCAGATGCTTCTACCACCATTGGATACACAAGACTCTTCACCCACTGGCCTGTGGTTTGCCTGCATTTGACATCATTGCATGTGCCTCATGAATTTGAAGAAGACTTTACAGACCAGTATCAGACATATGGGTTTATATCAGACTTGTGGACTTGGACAGGACTGGGTTGGGATGCTTTCTCAATGTTCAATTGCTCTTGTATATACATCTCTTTCTTACACACATAAGAGTGTTTATGAACTTGTTTCTCCAGTCTACCTAGACTAACACACAAGGGTCACAAGAGCAAAGGCTGTTATTGAAAAATAGGATGTAATGGACACTACTACAAGGAACCCCAAACTCACTGCTATCAACTCAATACTGACTCATAGTGACCTACTTTATAAGACAGAATAGAACTGCTGCTCTGGGGTTTTGAGACTTTGAAGCTTAGCAGGAGTAGAAAGCCGCATCTTCCTGTGAAGCAGCTTGTGGGTTCAAATCACCGATCTTGTAGTTCAGTGTGCATCCCACATCACCACCAGGGCTCTTTAATCATATAGAAATAATAGAATATGTATGTATGTATGTATGTATGTATGTATGTATGTGTAGAGAGAGGGAGAGGAAATCATTTGTGGCCTTATAGCATGGTAAATACGTTGGTTTTTATTGTGAGGAATAAGAGAAGCCATTGGAACCATGCACAGAGAAAAAAACTGTGAGGAAAACCTAGCTCATGTTCACAGAATACATTGTGTTGCTGTCATGAGAATAGCATGCCATAGGCAGACATGGGAGATCGGTTTGAAATCTCTTTGAGATATGAAATCATAACAACTTAAGTCACATTCGCTTTAAAATTGGGATGATGAGAAACCGTTAGAGTCCATGTGCAACTCATTGTTCTGAAATATAACTGGTAAAGGGATCAAGCTACTTTTTCCCATTCCTATGCTAAATGTATCTCAGTGTAATCTGTAACCAGTGAGAAGACAAGAGACGTTCTTTGTAGGGTTCCACTTGAGAACTGTAAAGTGAATTATGTTGTTGCTGTTGTTGCTAGGGGTGCAGGGAGCCAGTTCCAAGCCTTCGTCACCCTGTGCACATCAGAACCAAATCCTGCCTGGTCCTGCTCCGTCCTCACAACTGCTCCCAGTGCTGCAGCAACTGTCTCAGCGCGTCTTGGTGAGGTGTTTCCTCGTGTTCACAGTCCATCTACTTTACCAAGCATGACATTATGTCCAAAATTTGTAAGAGGCAGTCTTGCCATCTTTGTATCTAAGTAGTACACTTTGTGTGTTTTTTTCAACACAGATTTGCTTGTTCTTTTGGTAGTCTGTGGCATTTTTAATTTTCTTCCTCAGAATTATAATGTGAATGCATCTACTTCTCTTTGATCTTTCTTATTCAATGTCCAACTTTCATAAGTGTAGGAGGTAATTTAAAATGGCATGGCTGATCAGGCACACCTTAATCCTCAAAGTTAGCATCCTTGCTTTTCAACGCTGGAAAGAGATCTCATGCAGCTGATTTATCCACTGCAATGAATCTTTGACCTCTTCACTGCTGCCTCCGTGAGCATTAATTATGGATCTAAGCAAGTCAAAATCCTTGACAACACCATTTATCACAGTACTGCCCATTACAATGAAGAAGTTATCAGTCTGGAGAAAAAATTTTTTATAATGTCATATCCAGCATCATTTCTATCACCAAGACTACATTTCCTATTACTATTCCTTCCTCCTTGTTTACAACTTTTGCATTCCAATTGCCAATAATTATTGCTGCATCTTGATTGCATGTTTGATCCATTTCAGACTGAAAACATTGGGAGAACTCTTTAATTTCTTCATCACTTGCTTTAGTGGTCAATGCATGCATTTGAATAACAGCTGTCCTTACTGGATTTCCTTTATGTGTGAATACAGACATTATCACATCACAGATGCCGTTTACTTCAGGATAGATCTTGACATGTCCTTTTGAATGATGAATGTCATTCCTGCTAAATCTGTCATTTCTGGTATAGTAAGCTATATGATTTCCTGATTCAAAATGGCCAGTACCAGTCTGTTTCTGCTCACTAATGCCTAGAATATAGATCTTTATGCCTTCCATTTCATTTTTTAAAATTCCAATTCATCCAAGCTTCATACCTTGCACATTCCAAGTTCTGATTATTAATTATTCTTGCAACTGTTTTGTCTCATTTTGAACCATATTCAATCAGCAACTTACGTCCTCAAGGTGTTACTGCATCATTGACACTTTGATGTCACATTGAAAATGCAGCTCTTCTTCAGTCATATTTTGAGAGCCTTCCAACCTGAGGAATTCATCTTTTGGCTCTGTCTCTGACTGTGTGCTGCTTCTGTTCTACTTCTGCTCTGGATTCTATTATGCTCATTCAGAATTTGTACATGCATGAAAATGAATTACAGAATTAGAAAATCAGTTTTTCAACCCCTAATGAAATAATGATACAAATACAAACAGGGAAGTTAAATCAATTCATGAAAAGTTTTGAAAGAAATTCGTAATGGAAGAACCAGGCTGACATCATCTGGACCCAGTGATGAGTCTAAATATTAAGAAAAATAAAGCAGCTACCACAGTGGTCAACACAGCATGGTACTAGCATAATGACAAATATACAGATCAATGGAAAAGAATAGAAAACCAAGAAATAAAACCATTACCATATAGACAACTGATTTTCAACAAGGGTCCCAAAGCATCAAGTGGGAAGGTGATGCCCTATTTAACAAATGGTGCTGGAGACACTGGAAATCCACATGTAGAAAAATGAAACAGGATCTCTACCTCACCCCATGCACAAGAACAAACTCAAGATGGATCACAGACCTAGAAGTAAAACCACAAACTATCAAGACCATTAGTGAAAGAATCGGGAAAAATCTAAGAACCTTGACCTAGGGAATACAAAGCCTAACTACAATAGAGGAGGGTAACCTGAAATTGACAAATGGGATTTACTAAGAATAAAATACCTGTGGGCTGAGCCGTGGTGGTGTAGTGGCTATGTGCGGGACTGCAGCCCACTGGCTTGGTACTTCAAATCCAGCAGCAGCTCTCCAGGAGCAAGGCTGGGCCTCCTAGTCCCACCAGGGCAGTGATGCCCCCCCCCACACACACACACAAAAGAACAAAAACAAACAAAAAATAAAACACCTGTGTGCATCAGAAGACTTTACCAAGAGGATAGGTAGGCTCTCCACAGACTGGGAGAGGATTTTTAGCAAAGAAACAACAAAGAGTTTATTATGAAAATCTACACTATCCTCCTTACCTGCAAAAAAAGGAAAAGAGATAACCATTTGAAGAGATGGGGAAAAGAACTGACTGAAAAGAAGTTTCACTAGGGAGGAGATCCATATGGCCAATACTTACAGAAAATGCTCCCAATCATTCCATGTCAGAGAAATGCAGATCAAAACAACCATGAGATACTATCGAACACCTTTGAGGCTAGCCCAAATCAGAAAAGCAAGTGTAACGAATGTTGAAGGGGATGTGATGAAATAGGCACACTTCTACATTGCTGCTAGTGGTATAGATATGTACAGCCGCTATGGAAAACAGTTTGGCGATACTTAAAGAAAATGGAATTTGAGTTACCTTATGATCCAGCTGTCCCTCTACTGGGCATAAACCATGGTCAGTGGTATGCACGCCAATGTTTATTGCAGCACAATTCACAATCACAAGGAGTTGGAAGCAATCTGAATTTCCATCAGTAGATGAGTGGATCAGCAAACTCTGGCACATACACACAATGGAGTACTATGCTTCACTCAAAAGCACTGATGAGCACATGAAACACATCTCTTCATGGGAAGAACTAGAGGAAATTATGCTAAGCGAAGTCAGTCAATCACAAAAGGAGAAGTATTGCATGAGTTCCCTGAGGTAAGTGTAAACAATACGGTAGGTAGAGAAGACTCGTATATCATAATAGTTGGGCTGAACTTTAGGGTCAGGGGAGGAGGGGGACCAAACCCCAGGAGGTAAATGCTGAATGCAACACAGTAATGGAAGAAGGACAAGGGAGGAGGGAGAAAAAGGGAGTCCAAAAGTGAAAGGATAACAGAGAGAACAGGGCACAAACTTACCCAGGGGGAGAGTACCAGTCTTGTCTCCACAGAAGCTATAGTGAGCATGCAGATCCTACCTTGAAGCACCCAACCAGAAGGACAGTGTGGACACATGGAAGGATGTGTGAAAAGAGAGAGCTACAAAAGAGAGAGAGAGAGAGAGAGAGAGAGAGAGCTACAGAGCAGGACACAACCAGAGCCAGATTGACCCCCTCCCTGGAAGTGGGCGTGGCAGAGAACAGGTAGGGGGAGAGGTCAGCATGCCACACCCACAGGGAGACAGGCAAGCAGGGAGGAAGAGAAAGAGAGCTGGTCTGTTCCCCTCACTGACTACGCCCCTGCAGGGACCTAATGGGTCATGGGCAAACAACAACAAGACGCGTCACACTGACTCCCTACTAAAGCAGACAGCTACAGAGGACATTTCAGGGGTAGCATGATGGGGAAGCAATGCGGACTGACCCCCCAAAAGGAACCAAATCAAGAAAGGAACACTCCTGGTTAGACAGAAGGAGAGAATGACAGGTCTGATGGTTCCTGGGGGGCACGGAGGAAGGGGTTGGGAAGGGGGCCTGGACAGGCTCGTGGATGTGGGGAATAACAAGTGGTCTGGTATCAGTGGCAGGGAGGGTGTGGGAGTTCTGGTAAGGTTTAAGCAAGGGTAATATAACTGAGAGGAAGTACTGAACCTTCAATGAAGGTGGAACATCATGGTGGGACAGAAGGGAGATAGAAGGAAGTAGAGGAAAGAACTAGAAGGGAGAGAGCACTTGCAGAGGTCTACACACAGACATGCACATACAAAAATATAATTATGATGAGGAGGGAATAAATTTAAGAACATATATTTATAGGTTAAGTACTAGGGGAGCAAATGGACCTTGGGCCCTCACCCAGGTGCTCCCTCAATGCATGAACACTTTGTTCTATGAATCTGGTATTCCAAGATACTCACTGGCCCAATACAATCACTGAAGTAAAATGGGTACATAAGCAAATGTGGTGAAGAAAACTGATGGTGCCAGTTATCAAAGGATATAGCATCTAGGGTCTTAAAAACCTGAAGATAAACAAAAGACCATCTAGCTGAGAAGTGGCCACACCCACATGGAAGAAGCACACCAGTCAGTGAGGCCATGAGGTGTTGAAAGGATTAGGTTACAGTTATCAAACAGAAAAAAAAAAAAATCTCACTATGTGTGAACCTTCCCAAGGCGCCCACTGAGGACATGTTGGAGCAAGAGCAAGAGTGGTGAAGAAAGCTGATGATGCCCAGCTATCAAAAGATACAGCATCTGGGTTCTTAAAGGCTTGAGCATAAACAAGCAGCCATCTAGCCCAGGAGCAACAAAGCCCACCATAAAAGAAGACCACCAGCCTTGTGACCATGAGATGTTGAAAGAATCAGGCATCAAAAAACAAAAATCAAAATCAGTAATGTGCCCACCCTCCAGATATGATCGTTGAAGACAAATGGGTACAGAGGCAAACAGAGTGGAGTAAATAGATGGTGCCCAGCTACCAAATGATAAAGCGTCTGGGGTCTTACAGACTTGAAGATAAATGAATGGCTCTTTAGCGCAGAAGCAGCAAAGCCCACGTGGAAGAAGCACATCAGTCTGTGTGATCTAGAGGGGTAGAAGGGAGCAGCTATCAAGCATCAAAGAACAAGAATCACATCACTATGCATGAGGGGGAGAGCAGGGTGGGGACACAAGGCCCACTTGTAAACAATTGGACATCCCCTTACAGGGGAGCTGTGGAGAGGAGAGGTGAAGAGGGAGCTGTGGAGAGGTCAATCAAGGTGAAGTGAGGAGATGATGAAGCATAAAACTTTCCTTTAGTTCCTGAAGGCTTCCTCCCCTCAACTATCATGGTCCCAAGTCTGCTTAGCAGATACTGCTGGACTGGAGAAGGTACACTGGTAGAGATGGGAAATGGAAATATGGGGAACCCAGGACAGATGAACCCTTGGAGGGCAGCAGTGAGAGTGGACCTACTGGATGGATGGAGGGAAGGTGGGGTAGAGAGACTGAGTCAACTATAAGAATCTACACATAACCTCCTTCTGGAGGATAGACACTGGAGGAGTGGGTGGGGGGAGATGTCAGATATGACAGAACAATAATAATTTATAAAGTTTTGAGGGTTGGTGGGGGAGGGGGGAACAGGGACAGAGGGGAGAAGATGGGAGACTGATATCAAGGGCTCAAGTAGAAAAGTGGATATTTAGAGAATGATAACGGCAACAGAAATGTGAAGGTACTTGGCACAGTATATGTATTTATGTACTGTGAAAGATGATGTACAAGCCCCTAATAAAATGATTTTAATAAATTAAGAAAGAATAAAGCAACTAAATATTTTGCAACAGGAAGTGATTAACCTTTTAATATTTTCATTTTTTAAAAAATCATTCTATGTAAAACTACCATTTTCCTATAAATAAAAGATAATGAAGAGCAAGTTAAATAGCTTACAGTGAAGCAATCACCAGATTTTCAAATGTGGGAAAATCTACAGGAGGAATGACTTTTTCTAGTAAATATATTGGCATAAGAAAAGGAAGTGTGAGAGTGGGGGAATGAAGAAAATGCTAGCAATCTTTTTTCAAAAGACAAGAAGAAAAGTTGAGATGTAACCATATATTAACAAATCACCTCTAAACAGATATTTTTGAAACAATGCAAGAGAGAAAAGCATTGGCTGGATATTTTTGCTGGTAGTTGGTAGTTGCTATTGAGCCAATTCCCACTCAAGGTGACCCTGGAGCAGAGCGTTAGAAACGGATCCTGAGGGCTCACGAGATGCTGCTGAGGTCGTTCCAACCCGCGGGCAACTTTTGAAGAGAACTGAGTTTTGACTACTGGCCCTCAGGCTGGGAATGATACAGACTCATAGTTTGTTTTACTTCTGGTAAGGTGCATAATAAAGTTTTTCTGTAACCTATTATTATTGTTTGGGGTTTATTTTAACACTCTATATACAATCCTCAAATAAAGGTGCAGAGGGAGGCAGAAGCAATATGAGCAGCGTGTTGGTGATTGTTAAAATTGGTTCTTTTCAGGTTGAGCCCCGGTGGCGTACTGGTTGTGCGCGGGACTGCGGCCCACTGGGATGGAGGTTCAATTCCGGCTCCACAGGAGCAATGACTGGGCCTCCTACTCCCACCACCACAGGGCAGTGATGCCCAAAAAACAAAACAAAAAAAATTGGTTCTTTGCATGACTAATTGTAATACACTCTCTATAGTCTTGCATGCCTTAAGTGTTTCCTAATACAATGAAACCCCCCAAATGACATAGTAGCAGTAATCATCATTTATCATAAATCCTATTGTTTTATATATATATATATATATATATATACACACACATGCACACTTAGGATAAATACTTACAAGTAATTCCAAATTTTGACATATATATTGACAATTTTTGTTCTGAAAAAAGTATGAATTTATTTATTCCTAATTTGCTAGTGATTTTTGTGATGAATAGAGCTGCAATTGGCTGGATTATTTTTGTTTCTATTGAGATGATTGCATTATTATTATTATTATTATTATTATTATTATTATTATTAATCAACCAACATTTTGTAATTTATTTTCAACTTCTTTACTGATATTTTGTGTTTTTATGGTTTTAGTTAATTTTAAAATACATTATTAGGAAATTATTTTATCTCTGTTTCTGGATTCAATAACACTAATATAATTCATGCTTTACTTCATTTGTATAGTTCACTGTCTTCATTATTTATTCCTAGTTGATACTAACATTATACAATTATTCTGTTTATAAAATTCAGTTTAAAAGATAATTATCAATTCTATTATGCTGGTGTTTTCCCCTCAGCGCAACACTGCTTTGGTTTGGTTTGGCTTATTTCATTTATTTATTCTAACTTTACTATTATATTAGAACCTTTATTATACAGGATTTTATTACAGTAAAGTATTTTTATTTTTATTTATTTTGGGGGGGGGCATCACTGCTCTCTGGTGGTGGGAGTAGGAGGCCCAGCTCCACTACTGGAATTGAACCTCCGTTCCAGTGGACCACAGTCCTGCGCACAACCACTACATCACCGGGGCTCAGCCCAAGTAGTATTTTTAAACATATTATTTACCTCAGGGCTCAAATTCAATACTTTTGACATGTTAACACATTTTCCTTTTTGTAGTTCATTTTTTGATACTCATTTTCATTCCCATTTAATTTTTTAAGACACATTGTTCTACGAGTTTCTTGCGAAGTACAAAGCCTTTTTAACTAAGTATGTCTTCCTTTTAATTAAAGTCTTATCCTATTTATATTTGTTCTGACAATTGTACTTAGTTTTTCTTTGACCATCAATTTGAAACTTTTAGCATTTTATGTTTTTGCTATTTTAGAAATATTTTTTATCTTATATGGCATGGTTGCTCTCATTGCTATTGTTCTTTCCATCCTTACCCTAACAGTTTGGAATGCATTTGAGCAACTTTTTTGAAGATATTCAAGTTTGTTTGTAATAATGTTTTGTTGAGATAATTCCAATTTTTTAGTACAATCCCAAATTTTGTACAGTGGAAACATACATTTTCACAGTCGTGTTTTTATCAATAACATATATGCTGTAATTTAATTGGCTCAGTTTCTATCAACTCAATCAACTGTAATTATCTACTTATTCAGTTGTTGTTGAAGTACGGGGATGATGCGATGGAAGTTTTATATTATGCTCTTATGACACCAAGTTATCACGCAATAGCATTTTTATATACTTTACAAAATGCGGGAGCTTTTCCCTTTTACTTCTTTCTATTCTAAGGCAAACAGCAGATTTTTCCTCACAAGGAAGTTTCAGGGATCTTTTTCTCTGGAGGTTATTACAACTTGTCCTGAAATGACCAACATTATCTCTCAGAACTCACATATAATAATTATATATAAAATTATATTAAAAGGGAATATATGTTTTAAAATTTTAAGCATTAATATGTGATATAATATTATTTATCTTGGGGCTGAGCCCCAGTGGCATAAGTGGTTGAGTGTGGGACTCTGGCCCGTCGGCTTGGTGGTTCAAATCCAGCAGTGGTTCTCAGCAGCAGCACTGGGTAGCGCCCACAAGCACCAGAGGCAGTGATGCCCCTAAATATATATATATATATATATATATATAATTTATATATATATTATATATATATAATTTATCTTAAGAAGTATATGCGGATAATAAAGTTATATATATATATATATAATTTATCTTAAGAAGTATATGCGGATAATAAAGTTATTATTTACCAACAGAATAGAAATTATCATGGCAGAATGTGCTACATATTTTGATGTTCATAATAAAGTCCTATTTTTTTTATTTAGGCATCACTGCCCTGGTGGTAGGAGTAGGAGGCCCAGCCTTTGCTCCTGTGAGCTGGAATTGAACCTCCATCCCAGTGGGCTGCAGTCCCGTGCACAACCACTACGTCACTGGGTCTCAGCCCTAAAGTCCTATTTTTTAAGCAGAGTACTATTGTCTGGGATAAATTCTTAGTCAGAATATTACTTTAAATGAGACTGTGGAGTATTGGGCTAAAACTGATGGAGGAAATGGCGTGGGAGCCACATCTTAACACTTCTGGCTAGGGGTCCTCAAACTACGGCCTGGGGCGCCCCATGCAGCCCGCCTGCCAGGTGTTTTTGCCACTGCTGCTGTTTTTGCTTAGCAGCCGACTCATCCCGGGCCTGCAGTGAATTTGTTCATTTTTTTTTTTAAACTATAGCCTAGCCCTACAATGGTCTGAGGGACAGTGAACCGTTCCCCTGTTTAAAAAATTTGAGGACCCCTGCTTCTGGCTATGAAAAAGGACTGAGAATCCAGTTGTTCCCCAGCTCCAGGCTGATGGATACAAGGCAGAGGTTAGAAATGCTTCCATCTTCCAACTTCCTTCACTCTATTCTGATACCACTTGTCCCGCCACCACATCCTATTTCTCTGCTGAGTTCAATAATCTATTACAATGGCCACACAGAATTCACAGAGAACACAGGATCAGAATATACAGTCTTTTGTCCCCAGGATTGTCTCTTCTCAGCCATGCCAGCAGTCATGTCTCTTCTGGTCCTCAGTCTCTCAGCCATGCAACCTCTTAGCTGGAAACCCCACTGCTTGATCTCATGGTTTGGGTGGATTCATCTCCTATCTCAAGGTCTTAGTGTTTCAACCTCTGGTGTTTCTGTGGCCCCCTCCACTTCAGGCAAGGATTCTTCTTTCTTTATGGTCGTAGGGTTTCTGACTCCCTGATACTCAGAGGAATGGCAAAATTGACCAATGCCCAAGTTAGAATTTTACACACCCGATTTGTATGGGTCCACCTGATCACTTTGTGGGACTTACAAACACAACAGCTAGAAGAGCCATTTCAAATAATTTCATTTCACTACACAAAATCCCTGTCACTTAATTGATTATGACTCATAGTACCCTAATGTAGGTTTCTGAAACTAAATCTTTACAAGAGCTGACAGCTTCAACTTTCTCTCAAGGAGCAGTTGATGAACTGCAAAACTTGTGGTTACCAGTTCCATGCTCACCCCACCCTATTCTTAGACAGTTGGACTATGTTTCCTTTAGATAGCTTCAGCAATGATCCTCAAGACCCCTGAAGACTGAAAGGGAACAAAACATAGCTGAGTTTAAAATTTAGAACCAGATTCTCAGCTCAAAATGCATTGACTTAATAAAGCAAAATATTCTTCTTTGGACATAGCAGAAGTGTTTGATGGTCTCCCTCATTTATACTATGACTTAGAAAATATATTTAAAGTAAAAGTCATTCCTTACACAGGGCATCCAGATAAATAGGTAGAAGAAAGAAGACCGAGATAAAGAGATCAGAGTTGACTCTCCTTTTACTTTACTAAGCTTTTATTTCCCACAGGCACATCAACAATAGGAACTAAAAGGTCTCATTCTACAATTCACCTCTCACTACTTAGCTGATGGTGACAATCCTGAGTTTAGCCAGCTTCAATTATAAGATGGAAGAAAATATAAAGAGGAGCTGGGACCTGACAAATAGACTGAGCTCTCCTCTTCTCTCGATGGATGAACATAAAAATGAATCAAGCTAATCTGAGACTTCACTGGGGAACTATTATTTTTAAGTTAACGGTACCACTGAATACCATCTTGCTTTGAAAATAATCCTGCCGTCAATCCTGTAGGGCATGTCGCACCCAAAAGTGCCACTTCCACAATTTCTCTTCGAGGTTGTCACTGTAATTGAACTCTGAACACGTTCTCTGTGACCTACAGAAACATTGGGAAATGAAAGAATGTTTAAGGTCAAGATTATATACACTGACATCATTCATTGTTGATAAAACCCGTGAGAAAAAGAACAAAGTAATGAGTTGTCAAGAAACCCGGGAAAAGGAAGATTATAGAAAGAAAGATTAAACATATCAAATGTAAAAATGGGAGGTACTAGAGAGGTTTCCATGGAAATCTTTCACTGTGGAGGAAGATAAACAGAAAGGAAGCCACAATTCCTTCTCCAAACAAGGATTTTTATAAGCAGTTTCATGACACAAATGGAAAGGTACTTAACATCCTCGATTAAAATTTGAAAGTTCCAAAGTCAGACAAGCAAAATGATACTTTTTCTGAGAAATGGCCACAGGAAATGGAGTTTGTTCAGTAAGAATGAACATCTACAAATCATTTCTTAGCCTTCAGTCCAGAAGTTAGTACCTAGTCAATACATTGTACAATTTCTAAGTAACAAAAAGAATCAAGCTTTTAATACTAATATCAACACTAATATATTTTCTTCAATATTAGCACAACCTTAATGGGCTGCCTGGAACTCTCTTCAAATTCCCACTTGAAATCCCTACCACCACCATTTTTCTTGCAAGAGCTAGGAGAGGCTCTAACGTGTCTACTTTATATTTAAAAAATTGGGGGAATTGGCATGGGGGTTAAAAGTGATATTTCTGTTAATATTGTTCATGTCCAAACTAGATTACCAACCCAAACTCCTAGATTCTTGCTCAGAGTATTTCAGAATGGTATTAAACTGGATAGAGTGTGTGTAAGAAAGGAACTATCACAATTAAGGTGGGAATAGAAAGATTTTAAACATGATCAGTATGATAGAGGGGTTTCATACAGAAGATTTTGATACTAAAAAAGTCAAAAGAGTTTGGGTTTATTTTAGTGTTTTTCTTTTCATACTATGACAGTTTCAAAAATTTACCAGACCTCTCTGAGTCTCAAGAAGTCCTGGTGGCACTGGACTAGGCATTGATGGTCAGTGTTTTAAACCCATTAGCCCCTTCATGGAAAGATGATGAGGTTATCTGCTCCTATAAAGATTTATTGTCTCAGAAACTTTATAGAACATCTCTTCAAGGTGCTTTATGAAGATTAAGTAGAATTATGCAGTCAAAAATGTTTCATAAGCTTTAAACCACTTAATGGTATGGTCATTGTGTGGTCTTTGTTGTTTATACACTGGTTATCAATGGTTCTCAACTGGGTCTTTGTCTAAGAATCCTTTGTGGAACATTTTCAAAACATGTATCCTTTGATCCTATCTAACTACTTGAATGTGAGCTTTGGAAAAACCACCCATGAATTTGTGATTGCAGTCTTAAGATCATGAAATTGATGCTCAATTTTAAAATCTCAAACTCGCGATCTCGAACATTTTATTAGAGAAGCCCATGCTGAGATACCCTTTCAATCAGAAGCCCACCCTGAGATACCATTTCTCCTTCTGTCACAAAATTCTTTGAAAGCTATTTTAGCCCATAGGGAGAAGCCCTGGGGAAGTAGTGGGTTGTGACTTTGTACCGCTGACTGCGAAGTCACCAGTTCAAAATCAACAGCTTCTCCTCAGGAGAGGGATGAAGATTTCCGCTCCTGTAAAGAGCTTCAGTCTTGGAAACCCAAAGGGGCAGTTCTACTCTGTCCTGTCGGATTGCTGTGAATTGGCATCAACTCAATGGCAGTGAGTCTGAGTATCCCACAGGGTTCAAGTAAACTCCTGAAGCATCAAACATCCTCCTCATTGTGAGGATTTCAAGCTTTTGATTACACAATTTAAAAAGTCAAAACCAGTATTTCTGAGACCTCCCTAGATTTTCTTTTAAAATATTATATAATCCACCTCCCATTGCTCGCTCTCTCTCTCTCTCTCTCTCTCTCTCTCTCTCTCTCTCTCTCTCATTTGTTTGACAGCAGCTTATTCCTAAACGATGTCATCTTTTTCTACATGTTGTTTGAAATATGAAGGCATTGGGATAAACAAACAAAAACAAGTCAATTTCAAAAAAAAAAAAACAAGTCAATTTCAATTCGTGGCAGCCCCACCTGGGCAGAATGGAAGCCAGCTCCACAGGGCTTTCAAAGACGGTCATCTTTAGGATCTAGAGCTCTCCAGCTTCCTTCTGAGGTGCTTTTCATTTGTGTGGTTTCTTGCGTCAACTTTTAAAATTGGGAGTGGAGGATGTAGACGATTGCTCCACCCAGGGACTCCATTTTTCTATTTTCCATTGACTCAATGGACCATCTCTAAAAGACAAAGTGATTAGAAACTGCCTTCTAAACTCACACATTTGTATAAGTAGTTATCATATATCAGTTTCAAAATCTGCTTTTTTTCACTTGATGTATTGTGGAGAGTTTTCGGCATTACAAGTCATTGTGTAATGGCAGTATAATATGTTATTGAATATACTCAGCACTCATAGAAAGAACAATACATTGAGATAAGAATGAACCAAAATTGCAGGATGATCCTAGATCTTTTTGTGGCATGAAATGAGAACATTGAGCCATCCAGGAAAGACACTACATTTTGAGCCAAACTAGCACTCAATCACCTATCGCTCTTCATGCCTCAACTATTTGAGGCCCCAAGAAAAAGGAAACAGATGCACAATTATCCTGCTTAATACTAAACTCCTTTATATCCATCTGGTCTCTTCATCATTCCTGGTTGGACTTAATCACCCAGGAATCATCAATGAAAGTTTATTGGAACTTTCATTGATACTACACAGTCTTTAAATTAGCTTCATTTGTAGCTTCACACCCATAACAGATATCAATAAATTCAGTTCAAATGAGTGGGTAGCATGGGATAGCTTAAAGACTCCATCAGCGGAGTAATTAAGGCAATCACTGTAAATGCTCAAAAGTAAAGGGTGGGTCCAGAGGACTAACTACACACACACACGTCAGAATATAGAGCAAAGTCAATAAAAATCAAAGGTTTTTAAAGAATAATACACTTGATTTTCAGAGAACAGTGAAAAAAATGTGGGATCTTGTGCAGTGCTTCAAGTCTGAGGTCTTTAACTAGTCATAAAAGCATATGAAATAGTTTCCAACATTACAGTGACCTTCCCCATGTTAGACAAGCTCCCAGAGGCTTCATCATTCACCAGCATTGCAGTTTCTCCTGAGACTGACACACACCTAAAAGATCAGCCTGTTGTTGCTGAGTCAATTCTAACTCATGGTGTCCCATATGTGTCAGAGTAGGACTGTGCTCCATAAGATTCCTGACTTATCTCCTGCAGTGTCCCTGGGGTAGTCTCTAGCCTCCACATTTTGGGGTAGCAGTACAGCATGTTAATCATGTGAACCACTCAAGGATGCCTTGATGAAGACTAAAGACTTTCAAATGACCATTGAAAAAGTAAGAACTCCACTGCCGATTCTCTACCATCTCATAGTTTCCACACTATCACAAATACCTTGTATTATAACCGCCTAGTCTAATAATTCCCAAACACTGTGTACATCCCAGTCCCTAACCCATTTCCTTACTGATCATAGCTATCATACTTTTCAAATGGACCCTTTCCAATTATCATTCTAGAAGTATTCAAATCTCTGTATATATGTAAAAACTATATCAAGGAAACCACTAAAAAGGAAAAAACACTAGCCTTGACCAATTGGTGTAGGAAGAGTTTTCGCTTAATAAGCATTGAGCTTATGTTAATGATGATGGAATAATATGGCAAAGGATATCAATAATGGTTGTACAACATAAAGCATATAATCAATAGAGCTGAATTATGCATGTAGAAGTTGCTGAGTTGGAGAATGTTATGTTGTGTATATTTTCCACAATTAAAAACAGTAATTACACAAATAACAATTAGTACAGGAAGAAGAAAGTGTTCTAAAATTGATTGTGGTAAAAAATACATAACTCTTCTTGATATGATTGGATTATTGACTTTTATGACATGAATAAAGCTCCAATAAAATGGTTTTAAAGCATTTCTGTGTCTTTGAACTCTTCTCTGAATGTCCTGTCCACCTTCTGCTGTATCTGAAATCTTACACTCAGAATTTTCTCAATTATGTCAAAGGAAAACTTCATATTCTTTTCTTAAAGTTGACATATTCTCAATATAGAAATGTTGATAGTCTCATAGTCTAATGATACTTTTATATAAATATTATCTCATTCTCTTAGTAAAAGAAAAATAAGAGGAAGAAGAGAAGGCACAAGACAAAGAGTAAGAGTAAGGTAAGCACAATGACAAAGACAATTCCTTTGATATTTACACCAATCAAATCAAACTTTCTACCCCTTCAATGCTGCCAAGTCGTTATCTCCCTAAGTTATTAGAGAATTTTATGACTTTTTGTGAATTTTCCCACCATCCCTGGTCTTGCCATCAATCTGTCTGCCAAGTCCCTCCTGAATGAGCTGGCTCAATGGTTCATCCTCCCAACTCCTCCATCTCAGCATCTCCAGTGAGTTCTTCAGTCACCTACAACCATAGTCTTGCCTTGAACTTCTCTCTGTTCAAAGCAATACCTCAAACATCATACTCTGACCAAAATCTCTCAAGTTGACATTTCAACTACTTCTGTAACAGTCATTTTCGGTTCTCATCGTGGTGTTCAGGCTAGTACCTCCTCTGTTGTTATTCTTTGGTGCCATAACAAACCGACCTACAACAGAAGGAAACACCGCATGCTCCTAGAAATTGTTTCTGTTCCTGAGCCTGTTGTTGCAACGGTCAACCATCAATGCATCTCATAGAGGGCCTTCCTCTTTCTCAAAAGATCAAAAGATGCACTGCATTAGGTAAATGTGCTGCAGAAGACCTTTTTTAGAGTATTTAAAAGCAAAGACATTACATTGAGGACTAAAGTGCACCTGGACCATGTCATGGTATTTTCTGTTGGCTCATACCCATGCGGAATTTGGAATTGAATAAGGAACACCAAAGATGAATATTTCCTTTAATTCCTTCTTATGTATCTTGTTATTTTTTGTTTATTTCCCTTAAGACATTTTGAATAGATTCTCCATTAATTCAATATTGCTCTTGGCAATGCTATAAACCTCATTGCCTTTTTGCTTTATTCATAATCCACCTGAAGGGAACCTTAAACTTAAACGTGTGTGACAATCTATCTTGGTGCCTGGCACTGGATAACTGGCTTTATCAGAGAGTAGGATAAGCTCAACAATCCCTGCCCTGAGCACCACATTTTCCGATTCATTCATTCTTGTACTTACCTCAGTGACGGAAGCAAATGTTTTCCACTCTACTTAAATCTGTGGTCCCTCTCCTTATCTCTCACACTCAACAATTTTTTTAATTAATATTTGGAAACTTTACAAGAAAAATAGAAACCATTAGATTGCATCTACCTATTTCCTGGATATCAGGCTGGCACCTACCTTCATGTTCAATCATCTGGGGTTTTCTTCCAAAGAAAATAAAAGAACTGTCTCCACCAAAAACCAAAATACACTCCTTTGAGTATATGCTGATTCTTTGTGAGTAGAACAGCCCTCTGTGAGTTTCTGAGACTGTTCCTCTTATCTGGAGTAGGAAAACCTAACTTTCTCTGGGGGAGAAGTGGTGGTTTTGAACTTGTGACCTTGCAGTTAGCAGGCCAATATGTAACAATAGAGCCACCAGGTTCTTGGTCTTTTTACTTTGACAAAACAAAATCTGCCACCTGTACGGTGGCTTTGGTGCGCTCCTCCATAAGCCTTTTGATACTAATTATCTTTTCTCCTTTTTATTTAGCATCTTTCCATCATCAATTGCATTTTTCAATTAGTTTTAACAGCTTAATTTTCTTCAGTTGACTTTTAAAAACTCATCAATTCTCTACTCTTCTACAACTACTTTCCTTCACAGCCAAGTTCTCAGCTATTCTGATTTCCTTTTGTCTTTTTCATTTCTTCTCTCCTCAACTTATTCTAACCTAGCATCTTGTCTCATCATAGATCTGAAACATTTCTTAGTAAATTAACAGATGCCCATATTAACATTTATTCAAATTAACAATTTCCAATATTCATCTCATTTGTTTCTTCAATAACATATTACATCACTGATCACTTTCTCTCCTATGAAATGCTATGTTATTTTGATAGATGAGAAGAAGCAGTGACTTATAAATAAAAGTCAACATACCTTGCTATATTTAATGGTTTCGGAGGTAATGATTTTTTAAATATATAGCATATTAGTTCTAGCCACAGAGTCAGTCTTCAGGTTTATGTTTCTAAACCCTACAAATCTATCTCTCTGCTCAGAACAATCCATGTTTTCTCTCTACATGAGTGTATCTAAGAAATACCATGATTTGGGAACATATAAAAGGTGAAAGATCAACTGAAGATATGATTTCAAACTATTGTTTTCCAAAACACCATTTACTTTACATACCTGTTTAAATGACATCTATTCATGTGGGGTGGGGTAGGAGAAAGGAAAGAGGTAGCCCAAAACTCAGGAACAAAGGAACAACAGGTGATCTAAAATTGATGAGGAGGAGGGTATGGAATGCCTGGTGGGACTTGATTAAGTGCAATGTAGCTGAAAGGAATTGATGAGAACCAAATAAAGGTTGAACATGATAGTGAGACAGGAGAAAAGTAAAAGGAAATAGAGAAAAAAAGTAGGAGGCAAAAGGAATATATAGGGGTTTAAATACAGGCATGTACATATGTAAATACATTTATATATAACTATAGGGAAATAGCTCTATCTATATATATTTATAAGTTTAATATTAAGGTAGCAGATGGACATTGGGCTTCTACTCAAGTACTTCCTGAATGCAAGAAAGCTTTGTTCTAATAACCTGGCATTCTATGATGCTCACCTTCCCGACATGATTGTTGGAGACAAAATGAGTACATAAGAAAATGTAATGAAGAAAGCTGATGATGTCTATCTATTACATGACATAGTGCCTGAGATCTTAAAGGTTTGAAGATAAACAGGCAGCCATTGACCTGGGAAGCAACAAAGCCCACATGGTAGAAGCACACCAACTTGTGGAATCATGATGTGTGGCCAGGATCAGGTATCAGATGACCCCAAACAAACAAGAATATCAATTTGTATCTGGGCAGGGGTGAGTAGAGACTCAAAGCCCATCTTTAGACAATCAGACAGAAGGGTCACAAGGAAGGGATGAGCAGTCAGGGTGCAGTATAGCACCAACTAAGCATACAACAGTCCCCTAGTTCCTTAATGCTTCCTCTCCCACTATCATGCCCCAGTTCTACCTTACAAATCAGCTAAACCAGAGCCTGTACACTGGTACAAAAAAAGCTCTTGGCCCATGGAATCTGGAACAGATAATGGAAGTCGATATCATGAGGTTAGGGGAAAGGTGGGGGAAAGAGGGAGAAAGAGGAACCCATTACAATGATTGATGTATAACACTCCACCCTCCTCAGGGTGATGAGCAACAGAAATATGGGTGAATGGAGAAATCAGATAGTATAAGATATGAAAATAATAATAATTTGTAATTTATCAAGGGTTCATGAAGGGGGGAGGGTGGGGAGAAAAGGCAAAAAATGAGGAGCTGAGAAGTAGAAAGAAAATGTTTTGGGAATCGAGCACAATGATCTATATATAACCCCCACCCAGGTGGATGGAAAACAGAAAAGTAGATGAAGAGAGACATCAATCAGTGAAAGACATGAAAAAAATAATAATTTATAAATTATCAAGGGTTTTTGAAGGAGGGAGGGAGGGAGAGAGTTAAAATTAAGGGGTTGATAACGAGGGTTCAAGTAGGAAAAAAAGTTTTGAAAATGATGATGACAACAGATGTGCAAATGTGTTTGACACAATAGATATATGCATGTATTGTGATAAGAGCTTTATGACCCCCCCACTAGAATGATTAAAAAGATAAGAAAGACAATGTTTTGAAACTAATGATGGCAGCATATGTACAAATGTGCTTGACATAATGGATGTATGAATGTTATAAGAACTGCAAGATCCCCCAATAAATTTATACAATAATTTTTAAAATGACATCTATTCAAATGACATTTAGAAAATTGTCTAAGAGCTAGAGGGTATGGGTCTAAATTTGACTCTAAATAGTTTCCTCCTTTAGCCAGAAAGACAAGGTGATGAAAGTTCATGCATGGCACAGCTTCATTTGTTTTTTGTTTGTTTGTTTTTGTTTTTTGGAGGGGGACATCACTGCCCTCTGGTGGTCAGCTCTGGTGCTCCGAGAGAGCTGCTGCTGGATTTGAACCGTCAAGCCAATGGGCCGCAGTCCCACACTCAACCACTACACCACTGGGGCTCAGCCCTCATTTGTTATCTTTAGGAAACAAAAGTTTGAAACATAGCGACACTGTTAGTTCTTATGAGACAGTTCTTATGAGACTCTGAGCTCTGCTTATAGAACATATTTTTAAACTCATCTTGTATCAACTTAAGCTTTACCAGTCATTATTTCTCCTTCACCCTATTATCTAAAAGTTGGGTCTGCTTTAGTCTATTTATCACATTATATTGATCACATTTCAAAAAAGCAAATGTGCATTTTCTTTAAGCACACTAAATAGATGACTGTATCAATAACTTGCTAGAACATAGGTGTTGACTCTAGTAATTTAACCACAACCTTGAATTTGATTCAAAGTCATCTATCTGATCTCTGAATTTGATTACATAGTCTATGTCTACCTTGATAAAGCATAAAGTTCTAAGCAGCCAGGTACAGTTAAGTTACTAAAACTATAATACTACACTCCAGAGACTAGCCATTTCTGCAGAAATTTCATATTGGAACTCTCTCTCTCTCCCTCCCTCCCTCCCTCTCTCTCTTCCTGCCTCCCTCCCCTGCCCTCTCCCAACACACACACACACACACACACACACACACAGCCAGAAGAAGAAGAAAAGGAAAAAGAAAAAGACACAGGAGCATCCAGATTGCATTGGGTCTGACACGGTGAACTAGTGCACCAGTCTGCAGGGAGAGGCAGGGGGTGAAACCATACAACAACCTTGGCTTCATCATTTCTAGAATGTGTGGTGGAGCCCTTTTTTCATTTTGAATTCTAACTACCAACTACTCTTCATGTGCAAGAAGAACCTCCAACCCATGTAAATCTAGGAAGAAGGTTAGGGTGCATCAAGAGACTTTACATGGATTCTTATTTTTTAATACTGAGAAAGTTATGGTTTATTGTGCCAATCTAGCTGATAAACACATGTGGCATTAATTGAAGGGTGGAGAGATAAATGGCTCGGTAAGCCTCACCTTTTCAGTTCTCACGT